>OVBE01005511.1:0-21578 GCA_900406425.1 Iberis pinnata | reverse complement strand
AGAAAATAACAAGAAATGTTATGTAAAAATCCTAAAATTCTAGTGTTATCAAAGATCACCGGACATTACTCAGAAAAGNTGTTATCAAAGATCACCGGACATTACTCAGAAAAGTCGGCGACGAGTTTTTCCGACGACAAAACTGGCCGGAGAATCAGCGGCGGAGCAAAAAACAAAAAAGTGCAAAAATTCTAAACCTAGAGAGGGAAAGCAGAGAGAATAAAGAGAGAAATGATACTTGTAAGCGCAGGAAGAAGATGAGAACATAAATGAAGGGGGACCCTTATAATAGCTGACGTGGAATGTGAAAAAACTCTTATTCGAACATTCACGACTCTTCGAAAACTGTAAAAAGCACTTTTTCTCTCTGCCACCTCGTCAATATTAATTAACATTTGCTTCCTCGTCCAATCACAGTAAAGTATTACTTTTTTATCGACCATCCATACCCCGTCGAGTGAATACGTCGTCAAGATAAAATCCTGTTTGATCAATACGAGTTCTGTTCTGTCGAATCATTGCTTCGTCGCCTAATCGCAACCAAAATCTGTCACTAAGATTGGAACCTCAGTGATAATCGCTGCGTCGAATGACCAACTACACTTTCCATGTCATTGACCAACCAAAACAAATAATAGCTTCGTCGACACAAAATGCTCTTCTTGAAATGGATACAGTTATTTTAGTCTTGGCGTTTGCATCAGATTTAAGCCTCGTCGACTAATCCCGTATTCCTTACTCCGTCGAATTATAAACACTCTATCAAGTCCTGAAAGAAGCGTTCAGTCGACAAGTATCTCGACGACTTGGGGGGGAGTAACTGTTGGGCCAGGGTTCAGCACCCACTAAAAGCCCAACATAAAGTCAAACCTAATCCAAAAAAGGCCCATTAGTGGCATGCGGTGATCGACTAGTTGATGACACCTGTCAAAGTCACTGTTCACCGCACTTTAGTCTGATTTGTCAGTAGAAATAGGAGAGGATATTGATCGAAAGAGGGGGTCGGAGAAATAGTGAGAGAGACAGTGAGGAGATAGAAACAGAGACATCATTGCGGTCGACGAAGTGAAAAGACAACAACTAAACAAAGTGCCACGTCTATAATAAGCTCGTCTACCAAAATTACATCGACTCTAAACAATGCCTCGTCTATAATAATTGGAAGAAAGTCAATACGCTTACATCAATTCATAGCCGAAGTAAAAGAGTTAGTATCACTAAGCTATAGTCAAATAGCCACGTCGATCCATAAATAATTATCTATTTAATAAATAATTCATTTCGTCTAACCCTTATGGAATTTGACCGCGTCCAGAAAAAAATACATTGAGAAGACCGGTTAAACAACTTATATGGTCAAATCGTGCTCGCTCCAGTAAAGTTGATGTCATACAAAAGTTGTTCAAATATCCACCTTACATTTTCATAAAATGCATAGTTGTTATAATTTATAAAAGAAATCACAATTGCTACTCTTTCGTCTACTTGGCGTACACAAGTAAGAAATAGAGATAAAGTGAAAGACATTTTTGATGTTTGTATTGAAGGATATGAAAGCTTATTAATCGTTTCTTACATTAAGTATTCTAATTTGGTAAAATAAGGTAATCTAAGAAGAAGCCGACCTCTTCCAAGTCATTGAAGCATCTCGTATATCTTATTTGCCTGAGGCGATGCCGGCTCTGCCGGTTGTCGTCTCCACCGTCTGATTTTTTTTTCCGGTTTTTTCTCTTCCGATCTGGCTCCACTCGGCTTCCTTTTATCTTCCTTACTCTCGCCGGCGTTTTTTTTGTTCGCGGCGTCTTCAGTGACCTGAACTGCGGCGGTTATAGTTCGAACAGGTTTTCCGGCAGGCGCTCCCTTTCTGGGGGTTTCTTCGACGGTCGGATCTCTCTCTAGTTCTGGTGGTTTCAGGTTTCGAAGCTCCGCCGTGTCCATCTGTTGTTGCCGCGTTTTCTTCGATCTAGTATGTTCTGCTTTTCCCCTCGGCGTTGAAAATGCTCTAAGGTCTAGACTTCTCTTGGCTGCTTCTGCTTGTTGCGGTGGGTGGTCTCCTCTTTCTTCAACCTTCATCGGTGGTTTGTTGTCTTGTTCTTAAGGCCCTTTTTGTCGTGGTAAGGGATTTGTAATTCTGGTTTGGTTTGTTGGTGTGAGTGGGTTGCTGGTTTGCTTTGTGATTCTGCTAGGTTCGGTAGATGTTTCTATGTGGATTAGTACTTGGTTAAGCTCTTGTCTCTTTTGTAGTTTGTCTTAGGGTTTCGCTTTTCTTCTCACTCCGGATTCATCTATTGTGTTTTGATGTGGAGTTGGTTTGAGAGAATGACTGAGACAGATAGCCTATGGTCTTCACCGGGAATTTTTGGCCAGCTCTTCTCCTCTCTTTTCTCTCTGTAGGTGGAGCTCGGTGTCTTTCGGTTGGTGCTTTGCTTTCGCAGTGGTTTCCGTTTCTTGGTCTTTGTCGTTGCCTCTTATGTCTTTCAGTGCCTTCGTTCCAGGAGTAGTTTCTTGGGTTGCCGGTTGTTGGGACTTTCAAGGAGTCGTTTCTCCGTTTGGTCAGGGTGTTGGGTGCTTCTAGTGGTGTATCATCTTTTTCTTCCTCACAAACTTCCGTGCTTCAGCATCTTTATCCATCTCCGGTTCTTCGCATTGATTTGTCAGTCGCTCGGGTCTTCAAAGTTGGGTCTTCCGGTTTTGTTGCTTTCGCTAGTTCCATTAGTGATAAATTTAGCTTTGTTTTCTTTCTAGATCTACCTTCTTTGGCCTATTATTCTGAGATAACCTTTTTTCGCCCGGTTATTGAACTTTCTATCTATTGTATTTTCTTTTGTCTTTTGATTGTTTGTTTTGTTAATCTACTAAACGAAAAAAAACAAAAAAAGTATTCAACAACCATCAATATAAGTGAATGACACTTTTGAAAAGTTTTTCAATTCTGTGGTATTCTTTTGTAGTTTTCTCTATTTAAGTTCAAAATATATATATATATATATATATATATATATATATATATATATAAACATGAGTCTATAATCCAAAAAAGAATAATTTAAGTTTCAAATATGGATTAGATTTAAGTGTCTACGAATTAATACTATAAAACTGAATTCGTTTTTTTATTTTTCATTGGTTTACGAGTTTATGGTGTAAAATAGAATTCTTTTTCATTATTCATTTTCTTACTATTAAAAAAAGTAAAAACCAAAGACCCACAGATCTTAATGCACTTATGCTTCTTTATGTAAGGATTATGGAAAATATTCTGTTTGGGATTGTCATTTAAAGAAATGCAAAATAGTTGACAAAAATGTTGAACTGGAAAGGAATTGGACAGAGAAAAGGGTGTTCTCAAAGTGTTCGGCGTTAGTGGACATTTTGGACCAAAAAGTTCTCAAACTCATCAGTATGACTATAAAGCTGCCACATATATTCAAAATATCATCAAATCGAATATTTTAATTGCCATAATCCCATCGTTAGTATATCTATAATATTATATACAAAGTTCCACAAAAAGAACTAAATGATTTGGATCTAAAAACATAAGATAAGGTTAAGACTTTGTTGATAAAAAAAGTTAATACTTTACCAAATTCAAAGAAGCATGGAAAGAAAAGTATAGAACTTTTATTATTATGTTACTAAAAAGAAGATAGAATTACATTTGTTTGAATATAAAATTATATATGTCCATCTAATTATTGGAACATATTTAGTATTCACTTTAATTATAATTCCAACGTTTTAACGTTCCAGTCTAAAAGCTTATTTAGAAGAAAAAGAAGCTGTGTTTTTATTTGTTGCCATTTCCATATATTTGGTGATAAAAAATAACAAAAAAATTGAAACAGTTTAGTGAATTTCCTAAGAGGACGGACCTTTACTTGAGGGAAAACATTCATTATTTGTTAGTGAACATTTTTTTTTTTTGGTAACATTTGTCTCCATAGGTTTTAAACTCTTTTCTTCCTTCAATTGTGTATTTTGGTAATTCAAATTACATATGTAAACACGTCATGATTACGTAATATGTGGTATCGTATCACTATTAATTTAAAATGATTTCAAGCGTGTGTAAATGTGATGTTTCAAGTAGTTCACGGTGATGCTCGTTGGTGATAATGACTCAAACAAAAGTCATTTTTTAAAGCTTTTTGTGATGTGTGGGGGCCTCTCTATTTTCTCTTATATTCAAAATTTTCAACATCTTCTTTCTCTCTAATATAAAAAAATCACAAGAGTTTACTTAGTAGAAACATCACAATTCTGGTGAAGGGATGGGGAATTACAAGTTTAGAATTTCAGATATGATCCCAAATACATGGTTTCACAAGCTCAAAGACATGACCAAACCCAAAAACAAACATTCATCATCTTCCTCAATCACTTTTAGCAACAAGAAACCTAATTCCTCAAATTATCTTACTCATCATGATCACTCTTCAGTACCTTCTTATTTCTCCAACATCTTAGTAGCTAACTCACCAAGAAACTCTCTTCATGCAAGAAAGATGAGTAAAAGAAAGACACTTTACAAGCCATTCTCTCCTCCTTCAGGTTTCAACAAAAGCAAGATCTGCTTGACTCCAAATCTTAAAAGCTCCCCTGACTCTTTTATGTACAGTTTCCACGAAGAGGAAGGTCATGAGTTCGTTGAACCTTCCACAAAACACAAGGTCAAGGAGCCTGATTTTATAGAGATAACGTGTTCTGCAAGCAACCTACCCAAGAATCCTCAGAAAAACCGTCTTTATGTGAAGATCAATAAAGGGATAGACGAAGATGATGTTGAGAAGAAATATCAAAAGAAGATTTCTAGTGGAAGAAAATCATCTGCAGGGATAAACCTCAAAAGAGTAAATTCACCTAGAATTCAACTCTCAAGTACACGTAGAAGCACATCAAGATCAGAAAGCAAACAAGTTGTTCTTGAGAGTTTTGCAGTGATAAAGCGTTCCATCGATCCAAGGAAAGATTTCAGGGAATCAATGGTGGAGATGATAGAAGAGAACAACATCAGAGCTTCAAAAGACTTGGAGGATCTTCTTACTTGTTACCTTTCCTTGAATCCAAAGGAGTATCATGATCTTATCATTCAAGTCTTTGAGCAAATTTGGCTTCAACTTACAAAATCCAAGTAAAAATTATTTCTCTTGATGTAAGTTAACTTATGGTAAATTAGTAATAGTAAGGGTTATTATCTTTATATCTTGTGTAATTGTAGTAATTAATGTTCATTAGAAGTTAAATAAATCTGTGGAAATTCTGTTTAAAGCACAGTTTTTAGTGGTTTTTTGTTTGTTTTTTCCTTTTTCTTTTATCAATGGTACCAAATAATAAAAGTTGTCATCATATTGTCGTTATAATCAGTTGCAGGCAAAAAAAAAAAATCACAACGGGCGTGGAAAGACTGTTAATTGAGACAGAATTGATCAGTAAGCATATTGCTGTCTTGTCTGTGATTAGAAAACAAACTACTCACCAAAAGAATATTAATCCTTTTGAATTAGGACAGAATTGATCAGTAAACAAATTTATAAGTTTGTTTCATAGAAATTAGGAAGTGCGACTATAATTTATGCTTTGAAGATTTTGAAATTACAAAGATGAAAATGGCGGTAAAATAACAAAACCAAAAAAAGACACGACCAATTTGAAACCCAATAAGTACCGAGTGTATATATAGGTATGATGAGCAAATTTGGTAGAGAGAGAGAGGACCACTGACATAGAAACTAAGATGTGAATATAGAAGAAAGAAAGAGAGAGAAGATTTTGATCCTAAGGTTTATGTGAAGAAGAAGGAAGAAAAGGACCACAATCTCCAACATATGTTGGACTATATGAAGTTCCAACAAAGACATGTGATATAGTATGGTTTCTGAGTTAATTTTTTCAATTTTCAGCAACAAATTTTGAAAATCCTAACACTTTACTATCTATGTATTCAAGGTGTTTGGCACTCGAGGGAGACCTCGAAGGCAAAGGCTTGCGGTTTTTCCTATCATAATAACTAGTATTTGATTTGGTGGTGTTTGGCGAAATTTTCTCTTTGAAAGATGGCGAAAATGATTTCTCCTTATCCTAGAAAATGTCTAGACCCGTTCAAAATGATATGAGCTAAAGGATGACATCTTCATACTTCACTAGAGATGTAATCAAGATTAGTAATTGTTGATACCGAGGTTGGCACTTCTATCAAAGATCCGATCTGGAGATTCAACCCGGTAAATCTCTTTCTGAATACGCTGACGTGGTCATGGGCTTCTAACTGAATTCACTAATTTAGGCCCGAGTAAGCCATACCGAGGTTAACAACGGAAGACGAGGTCACCTCGGTAGAAGGCAGTTAATCAAAATTAATGAATATCTTCTTTAAATGATAATTTCAAATATTGTTATGGAATATTTCCAAGTATTTAGGAGAAATATTGTGTCAAATATATTTAACGTAATTCCCTATCATGTAATTATAAATAGGGAAACCTAAGGTTAAAATTAGGGGATTCATTCATTAATACAAACAAGAGAATTCTGAAGAACAATTTTTATCATTTGATTTAATTACATTGAGCTCTTGGTTCAACAATTGGTGTCTTCTGTGGGGAACCCTTTCTTCACAAATCAAGAGATTACATAAATTGACCATACGACAAATCATCCAACGATGAATGACAATCAGAATCAAAACGGCCGGGAGAATACGCCGGATCCTGAAAACATACAGAGAAACCAGGATGAGACTCACAAACAGGACGAGACTCTAACCAGGATGAGACTCACAACCAGGAAAAAACCCACAATCGAGATCAACATGACGAGGAACGATAAGAGTGAAGACCTGAAAAGGAGCCTAACATGAATGATCACCAAGTTGTGGAGCTGGCCCTCTCGGTGGTAATGCACGCCCTCGAACAACAGAGGGCAAAAACACTCCGGCTCCAACAGGAATCTGCGGAGATAAAACTTAAGTGTGCAACGATGTCACTACTGCTGGAACACGACGGTACCCCTTCAGCCCGCCCTCGAGTAAACTGTCGATTTTTTTGATGATTTCCCACCAAATGACAACCTAAGCAGGGGATTCTAGTCAAGGCTCACCTAGGTGGAGCATCCCAATGATAAAGCTGTCCACCAACTTCTAACGAACAGGTTCGCACTCAAGCTCAGATCAAGGAAATCAACTCTCAAATGCACCTGATGATTAGCTCGGCTCTCGATTTGGAACGCGTATTGGAGGAAGCACAAAGAACCCCGTTTGATAGGAGAATAACAAGCATGGTGATAAGACACAATAACAAGTTCAAGGTTCCAACGTTCAATGGGAGAGAAGATCCGCAAAAGCACCTCACCGCGTTCATCATAGCAACCGACCGAGCCAACTTTGTAGAAGAAGAGAAAGACGCTGGGCTCTGTCAGCTATTCGTCAAAAACCTCAGCGGAGCACTTGGTTGGTTTTCCAACCTCACGCCAAACTCTATCGGAAGTTTCCAGCAGCGCTCTGCAGCCTTCTTGAAGCATTACTATATGTTCATCGTAAAAAAAACTAGCATAGCCGACCTCTGGAGTCTGTCCCAGGAACCCAAAGAATCATTGCGAACCTTCCTTGAGAGGTTCAAGAACATATCCTCTCAAATAAACATCGAAAACAAATCGGCCGTCGCAACATTAAGGAAGTCACTTTGGTACGATTTGCGTTTCAAAGATGAACTACTTATAAATGAACCTCGGACCCTTGAGGACACGCTCCATCGTGCTAGCCAATTTATCGAGGACGAGGAAGAAAGAGCCATCATGGCCAAAAAACATCTTGGGCAAAAGGCAGAAGCATCTCTCCCAAAGCAAAACGCATATCACCCCGCCAAACCAAAATAGCACTTCTCCTAAAATTACTTCCGCAACAGACCAAACGGAGTTAACACAACAACCACGGAGATGGCAGCAACTAGCGGTCATGGCCGGTATTGAGGCCAAGCATACTAAGCACGAGATTGCGGTCCATTTTTATTTTAAAAATTTTAGTTTAAGAATCGGCCAATTTTTTCATTTGAGATTGTAGCCTTTAAAATCTCAGGACCGGCCATTCTAGCGGCAAAGTATGGCCGAATGAGGGAAATCAGAAGATTTACTGCGAATTTCAAAAAAAGAAAGGATATACCACGGAAGAGTGCAGGCACCTCTAGAATATTCTCCTAGGAAAATTTCAAAGTGGCGAGATCGTAACCGAGATGACCGATGGACAGAAACGAGGCCGAAGAAAAGGACAAGAAAAGGTAAACCACACGCAGAATGCCAACAGAAAACCCATAGCAGACAATACGGCCCCTCCGCAAGGCCACCACCAGCAAGACGAATCTGATAGTGAGGATGACGATGTGCACGACGACGTGTTCCTGAACCCAAGGAGAAGAATAAACGTCTTAATGGGAGGATTGACACAATGCAGAGACTCTGTCAGGTCAATCAAGGATTCAAGCCACCGATCTTCATTCGCAACAAAGTTTACACATGAAGCAGTCCTGAGAACACACTTGACCAGGCCACTGCAATTTACCGACAGCGATATCGACGGATTGAGCCCCCCCCCCCCCCACAATGATTTCCTAGTCATAGAGCTCGTTATCTGAGATACCAAAGTGTCAAGGATCCTTATCGATACAGGAAGCTCGGGGTATCATCTTTAGAGACACATTGGCATAGATGGAGATCGGCGACAACGCCACTAAGATCACGAGTCATCCACTTACAAGCTTCAGCAGAGATACGATAAACACCATCAGAAAAATTCAATTGTCGGTTCAAGCAGGGTCCCAGACGAGATTCACCAAATTCATGGTAATCGACAAGCATCTGACGTTGAACACGATAATGGGAACCCATTTTTTATACAATATGAAAGCCGCAATATCAACCTACCACCAGTGCGTTAAATTTCCAACCGCTATTGGTACCCACGTTATCCGGGGAAATCAAAGACTCTCCCAAACTTACTTCCTCACCAAGCACAAGAAAGAGGCAAAAACCGTCTTATAGAAACTACATCACCTAAGGGGGCACCGAACCTAGGACATCGGACACCATCAGTAAAGGTCCTCCTAGATGTGAGTATATCGATCAAGTTAATATTGATGAAGAACAACCAGATTGGATGGTAGGCATTGTCAGCAACCTTGACCCCCACTTACGCGAACTGCTTATCACCTTCCTCAAAGGCAACACTACAACATTCGCATGATCAATGGACGACATGAAGGGGATAGCTCCCGTGATCACCTGTCATGAGCTGAACGTAGACCCAACATTTAAACCCATAAAACAAAAGCGGAGGAAACTAGGACCAGAGTGCTCTCAAGCAGTGAACGATGAGGTCGAACAAATCTTAATAGTAGGCTCGATCGCCGAGGTCAAATATCCAGAATGGCTAGCCAACTCCGTGGTCTTCAAAAAGAAAAACGGAAAATGGCGAGTATGCATCAAATTTATCGACCTCAACAAAGCCCGTCCAAAAGACTGCTTTCCACTACCGCACATCAACCGCTTCGTAGAAGCAACTGCAGGAAACGAGCTTCTCTCCTTCATGGACGCCTTCTCGGGGTACAACCAGATAATGATGCATCATGATGATAGAGATAATACATCGTTTATCACGGATCGCGGTACATATTGCTACAAGGTCATGCCATTTGGACTTAAAAATGCAGGAGAAACCTACCAACGGTTAGTAAATCGCATGTTCACAACCCACCTCGGTTGGTCAATGGAAATTTATAGACGACATGCTAGTGAAGTCTCTAGTCGCTGAAGATCACATTCAACATTTGCAGGATTTCTTCGGGATACTCAACAAGTACAACATGAAGCTCAACCCATCGAAGGCACATCGTCTCAAGGCACAAACTGCAAATTACACCACGATCGATCGAGCCCTATACCAAAAAAGCGCACACAGCATACTCCTAACCTGCATTAACAAAGACGAAGCAGCCAGGGTCATGTTCGAAGCTCACGACAGCGCCGGTGGAAACCACTCAGGGGGGGGGGGGCGATCTCTCTCCCTTCAAATAAGACGCCATGGGTCTACTGGCCCACCATGACCACCGATTTCCATGATAACGCCAAAAGCTGCAAACAATGTCAAAGACACACACCACTTAATCATGCACCCAACAAGATGCTTAGGTCGGCAGTCACTTCATACCCATTCATGCATTGGGGGATGGACGTAGTCGGCCCCTTCCCCGAATCAAGGAAGAAGAGATACTTGTTTGTTATGACCGAATATTTCACCAAATGGGTCGAAGCCGAAGCTTATTACGAGATACAACCCGACAAGGTCCAAAGCTTTTTCTAGAGAAACATCATCTACTGACACATATTGCCGTACAAAATTGTCACGGACAACGGCAAAAATTTCTCCTCCAAGGGCTTCGTTAACTTCTGCGTGCTTTGGAAGATAACTTTGAATCAAGTCACGCATCGTTACCTCCAAAGCAACAGCCAAGCTGAGGCTGTAAAAAAATCGATAGTAGATGGCTTGAAGACGTTCGATAGTCCTACCGAACTACACCTCGAAAATCAACGAACAATACTCCATTCTCTATGTCACATGGAATTAAAGCCCTTTTTCTAGCCAAGGTTAACGTCAGCACTATTCGAAGAGCCTCATGCCCGGCGACGTTGACCTCAAAAACAAGCTCTTACAACATCACCTCGATGACCTTGAAGAAGAGTGTGACATGGACCTTTTACAAATACAAAACTACGAATTCGCTGCAGCTCAGGTATTACAACAAGAATGTTAAAACGCGACAATTCGTAGAAAGATACCTCGTCCTCCAAGAAACCTTTCCAAATAACATTGAACATAAAGCAGGCAAGCTCGGTGCAAGATGGGAAGGTATGTACCTCTTGTCCCGAGTTATGAAAGATGGGGTCTACGAGGTCATGACGATGGTAGGAAAACCAACTTTGCTAGAAAACTGAAGAAATTTCATTTCTAAAAAAAAAGAACTACGGATGGCTTGATCCCAATATGTGGGTACGTAGGCAGCCTCAATAAGGTTCAGCTGTCCCCCCCCCCCAAATAAAAAAGAGGGGGTATTTTATTCGAATAAATAAACATCTTTCTATCATAGCTCCAGAAATAGTTAACGTGACACGAACTGCGGGTCACTTCGGAGTGCTAACAAAAATAATTCATCTCCAAGTGAAATTTTTCCTAAACATGTTTGAAAATAAGGAATAAAAAAGTCGTAAATACGCACTGAGATCCTGGACAAACTCGGATTTTAGAGAATAAAAACTCAAACAAAAAAAATTTGGGTTCCAACTTGCATATATCCTGGGACTTAAAACTAAAAATTTACGAGTTTGCCTATAGCCGATATATTATTCAAGTAAAAATATACTCATTTTCTCGCTAATAAAGTGAAAACTTTACCCTCGAACTCGATAGGAAATAACGCCTTAATTGGTAACAATAACCTAGTCCCCACTTGGGTCACAAGGCCTCACTACTGAGCTCGACAAACTCATAAGACTTTGGACATAGGAAAGCGGCTCAAGAATATAGATACTCTTTAGATAAAGATTCCGAGTACACACGTCCTCATCACGACCACTCCCCCAACCAACATTTATCATTCATAACTCAGATCATGAAATGAACTCGTTAAAATAATCAGTGTTCCATGTGTTATCATCGTTATTCAAGGATGCACCCACAATCATCTAACAATATAGGACATTGCAAAAAAGGCCAAACTCTTGAAACTGTTATTTCTTACAAAAAAATTAAGTGATTCTTACAAGGTCATCCCCGACCTCTTCCCTCGCGAGGGGAAAAATATTCAAAAAGCAAAAAAAAAGGGGAATGCAAGGCTTCACTCGTCTACGACGATCGTTCTTTCAAAACCTCTTCTACAACATCATCACCTCCACCAGCTACTGCATCGGTCGATGCTCCAAGGGGGGGGAGAGCAACACCATCCTCACATGTCCATTCTCTCTCTCCAGCTCATATTCCTTCGCCAACTGTATCAATTGATGTCCTGAGTAAGAGAGCAGTGCCATCCTCGCCTATCCTTTTCACCACCAGAAATCACATCTCTCACGTCGGGATCCGCGATATTACCACCGGATTCTCGCTTCAATCTCCATAACCGACGTCCTGAGCCCACCCACCGCTGTAGGGATCATTGCTTCATTGTTTGACCCAACCTCGTTTAATGGAGGAGAAAGCCGTCTTCGTAAGTCAGAACGACGATGTTCTCATCATGAACTTTGCCCCTGTAAATGACCAAATATGCCTGTCACTTCACCAAGAAACGATATGCGACCTTGTCCCCGCCTTTTCGTACCACATTTATAAGGTCGATCAAAGACCAACCCTGATTTTACATCGTAGCATTAAACTCCACCTCCTCTCGTGAGGAAATATGAGCCTCAATATTTTTCAATATGGCCTCAAACTTAGTATGTCCGCCTTGGCCATAGCCGCTGCTTCGCGTTCAGCTTGGTGTCTATCAGCTTGTTCCTTGTAGAACTTTTCGGTTTTTGCCCTCGACTCTCAGATTCTCGTGAGATCAGCCTCCAAGGCGTCAGATTCTTTTTTTTACAACCTCAAGACGATCCGCGCTCCATTTTCTTAGTCTCTCGATCTCTTCCTCTAAGGATCTGATCTTCCTTTGGTCAGCTCGGGACTCCTCTTTCGACCTCTCGATCAACTTGCTGAGCTCATTAAATTCAACAACATATGCGTTTGTTTGTCGAGCTGCTCCCTCAACGCCCACGTATGCATCTCGTACGAATTGCAGTGCCGACCGTATAAATTTGACAGGCGGTTGAAGGATGACAAGAACTGCAAGCCAAACAGTGAGAGTCACTTAGGCGGCTAAAATAGCGAACAAATAATCTCTGTCAAGAGCTAACCTTGACGATCTCCTGAGACGCCATCTTATATAAAGGGCCTAGGTCCATATTATCTAGAGCAAGAGGGGGGCAAGACGAACCCTTCACCTGACCCACGAATTCTGCGCAGGCGTTTGCGTCCTCTAGAAAAGCATCAGCGTCAAGGTGAGAGAAGTTCATGGTAATTGGCCCAACGCGAGGTTCAAGGTCGAAAGGTCGAGGGATCTCGATGAAAGATGTAGTGACAGCTATGGCGTCCATAAGCAAAGGGGTCGTCGTGGTTAAAGCAATGACCAATCCAGTGTTGGTCATGGAAGGCGGCTCCAAAGATCCACCTATCTTGAGGGGCGATTGTTTAAAAATAGACTAGAGTCCGGCACCTTCCTTTTATTGTCAACATACACTAAGTTCCCTTGCCATTATCTTTCAGAGAAGGAGAACGAGTTGTGGAAGGGGGAGGAGACAACCTCCGAGAAGCAATATGCCGGCTAGGTAACTCACCCGATGGTGGTCGAGTCGTATTTACAACAGCTTTACTCGTCAATGTCTGTTGCTCGGAACACCGACTTGTGCTTGCAGTATTTGGTGGCTGCGACGATGTCACGATAACTCTACTCGACATTGTCTCTTGATCAATACGCCAAGAAGGATTTTTCTCTGACAAGAGCACAACTTGTTTGAGTTCGGCCGTATAATCCACATTCCTTTTTGGACGAACGGCAACGTGTCTCGTTGTCTCTGCTTTTCGATTGATACAAGCTAGACCGAGATCCCATGAAGCATCCGCTACCATTGATCTTATCTTACGTACCTTTTCTAAAGTAAATCCTTTCCAAGAAATTGCCTCGGTCGCATCAAAACACCACAGGCTCTCGGACAGACTTGGAGAAGGGTCAATTATAGGAACAACAGGATCTGCGAACAAAACAGACATATTAGGGTCACGACATTGCTCATTAAAACAAGATTACCCTAACACGCTTTACCCATTATCTGTGACCAATGCGACGATGGGTAACAACTGGCAAAGATTGAAGGTCAGCTTTCATAAAGGCATACCATTATTTTCAGTTCTTGACTTTACTCGGCGGGTTCGACAACAACTTATATTTGGGAGCTAGACGAATGTAATAGAAGCAAGTATGAAAACTGACTATTGGTATGGTTTTATTGAGAATATCGTACGTCATTACCATCTCTAACGTAATGATATCAAGGGTTAGATCCACCTTGGCAACCCGCGTGAGAGCAACATCAACAGTTTGGACTCCGCCGGGTGTTAGTTGAGACAAGGTGATGTTGCACCGCACGCAGTATTACACCAGGAGCTTGGGTAGAGGAAACCAAAGTCGTGCATGCTCGAAATACTCCTCAAAAATGGAGAAATACCTAGATGGCGCCTCCTATGGGAGTTATATTTGGGACGAACTAAAATCGACAATCTCGTAGAGTCGCATTTAGGAAAGAAGCGTCACAACGCTTTTGATGGTTGATTTGTACGGTCCAACTCCCGTCAGATCATTGTTGTTGTCCGTTATATGGCCAGTCTAGTCCCTCCAGTGACCGGAAGAAGATGATAGACCAGCCTGGGAGGAGGTTCTGACAAAAGTTAGGGCTCTCGCCTCGTTTTTTGGGAGGACCGGAATGTCGTGGGTATCTGCCTTGTCGGCAGTTGGAGTCGTTAGAGTGTCAGATGCCATCGTGAACATGTATTTTTGGAATGACCAAGTCTTTATATTGTCTTGACTAAAGAATCAATACAATTCTCATTACTCAAATCTCGTTATCTTTACTGATAGGTACATGTATTTTTGATTTTGAACCACTAGCCAAACCATTTTCAATGCCTTCTTTAGTTTTTAATAATGTTTGATCGGTGTCAAGTTTCTCTGGCTTTGACTTGTAACTTATAGTTTTCACACGAGTTATGTTTTTCTTCTCCAAGGACAAAGCTTCAAGAGTCTGAATTGGTGGCAACATATCACTTAATCCATATTTCAAACAAAGTTGCAAATTTATTGGAGGCCACAAGTAAATTGATCTTTGTGCATTATATCTAGTTTTGAAAGACCTGGTGCTCCAACTTTAATTCGTTTCAGATATAACAAACCGCATAAGTTCTATTTCCAGTGTGGAAGTCTCTGATGACTATGAATTTTTATGGTTTTTAGAAGTCATTTAGCATCAATTTTGAGTTCTTTAGGTGTGCATATACATATTTATAGTTTTTTTTAATAAGTGTGATTTTTAGGGACTTTTTCATTAGTATTCGCATATGCACACATTTTGGAGATTATTCAAGACTTTCAGGAGTTTTCAGGATGGTTTTGTGAGAATTCAGAAAAGGAGCGGAAAATGTGCAATGGACCAGCACAAGGCCTGGATCGATCCAACCTCAGCTTGGATCGATCCCACCCATCGAACCACGTTCAACTTGGATCGATCTCACGGATCCATCCCACTCAAAACCCATGAATTGTGAGTAGTTTCTTTTTTTTCCTGATTTCATACCCATGAGTAGTGAGTANCTGAGGATGGGGTAGACTAGGGTTGATTTCCTGATCTTACCTTAGCACCTAAGCTTGTTTGCATATAGATCCCTTCTGTTTCATTTTGCTTAATGTTGGTTTCTTTCATGCCAATCGAAATCTGATCTTAGGCATTCCAGCACCCAAAAAGTGTTCAATGGAATGCATGATCATGGTGATTTCAGAGATTTCCTCATCCTTACGCAACGCCTTAGATTCTTAGGATATGCATCTCAGCCTAAGGGGTTGGATGACTAGGGGCTTTCTGGATTTAGTAGGTTGGTTCTTCATGCCTTCTAGATAGTGTACCGTTAACGAGAGTTAGGTCTGGTGATTGCTTAGGTTGACTCCATTTATCAAGGGATTGGACTTGGTTGCATATGAATCTACTGTCTAGGGATAGCTCATTGTTGTTTGAGGTATGTTAGGTGCTTAGGTAGATTAGGACGGATCTCTGGTTGATTACCCTTTATCCTCAGCAACTGCTTTACACTTGATTTCATCTTTACCTTATCTGCTTTTTCATCGGTTTTTACCTTTTACCCTTTTTAGCTTCTTATGCATTTTTGTTTCCATCTATGCTTTTTAGTTCCCTGCTTTCTCGTTTCACTTGAGACCTGTTAGAAAACCCCCATTTTCATATTAGCTTGACTTAGAAGCATCCATTCATATAGTCTGTTAGTATCTCACCATTTGGATTGACACATCATATATACTACAACGCATGAGTATGGTGGGGAAATGATCTGTTTGACAGAAAATTCCTACAATCAATTTGGTGCCATTGCCAATTGGGTGTTGTTTACTACATTCTGGATTTTGGATCTTTTGAGATCAAGCTTCTTTTACAACCTTACTTACATGTTTATATTTGTTTGCTCTCTTTTTAGGTACCTGCTTAGCAGTGTATGAACCTGAGAAGCAGATGACCAATAGACTTGATTCCTCTCGTTGAAGATATCAGAGCTCTTGAATGGGAATACTCTCGGGAAAGACGTGAACAAGAGCGTGAAGAACACGTAAGACGGCTGTACTTACAAATGGCGGACAACACTGAATGAGATAACTAACATACTATTGGTGCTGGTGACAACCCTAACACTCACACCATTAGACATGGAATCAATCCACCTGCGGTTCAAAACAACAACTTCGATATCAAGAATAGTCTGATCGCAATGGTGCAGGGAACAAGTTCCATGTTCTACCTATGGAGGATCCACTCGATCATCTCGACGAGTTTGATCGCTTCTGCAGCCTTACGAAGATAAATGGTGTGAGTTAGGATGCTTTCAAACTATGTATCTTCCATTTCTCTTTGGGGGAGAAGACACACCAATGGGAGAAGTCACTTCCCAGGAACTACATCACCACCTGGGATGCCTGCAAGAAAGCATTCATTTCAAAGTTCTTCTCAACTTCTGGAACAGCCAGACTGAGGAATGATATTCGGGTTTCGCTCAAAAGAATGCCAAAACCTTCTCTGAAGCATGGGAGCGCTTCAAGAACTATACAATGCGATGCCCCCATCATGGATTCAGCAAATCGTCACTACTCAGCACCCTTTATCGAGGTGCTTTGCCCAAGATTCGGATGTTGCTTAATACAGCCAGCAATGGGAACTTCCTCAACAAAAGTGTGGATGAAGGATGGGAGCTAGTAGAAAACCTTGCCAAGTCTGATGGGATTTACAGTGAGGACTATGACAGAACACCTCGAGGTGGTTCTACTTCTGATGATAGCGCAAAGAAGGAGATAAAGGCACTGAATGAGAAGTTGGAGAGGTTACTCCTCGGTCAACAACATCAAGTCCACTTTATCACTGATGAAGAACAACTTCAGATTCAAGCTGGAGAGGTTAACCAGCAAAAGGAAATGTGCTATGTGCAGAACCAATGTGATTATAATAAAGGGTACTTCAACTATTCTCACAACCCTGATCTTTCTTACAGAAGCAACAACGTTGCTAACCCACAAAACCAAGTGTACCCACCACAACAACAAAAGAACTCTCAACCTTTCATCAACTACAACCAGAATAGAAGTTTCTTCCCGGAGCAGCAACAACAAAATGGTTTTCAAAAACCACAACAACAACCTACTGGTGCACCTCCTGGTTTCTCATCTAACCAACCTCCAGCTCAACCTTTCAACATTGAAGCTATGTTAGAGCAACTTCTTCAAGGTCAAGCCACTTATGCAATGGAGACATGGAATAAATTTGGTGAAATCCAACACAAGATGGACACTTCATTCAGTGCCATATATGTGAAGCTTGACACTCTCATCTCTAGGGTCAATACTCTCTAAGGAAAGACAACATTCACTTCTACTTCTACGAATGGTCAACTTCCTGGAAAGTCTGTGTAAAACCCAAAGGAATATGCTAATGCCAATGCCATCTATCTCAAGCAAACCACTGACATTCCTACTCCAACTTACCATATTATTTGCACTGAGGACAGTGTGATTCAAGTTGGGGGGATTTGAGTTCAAACGTAGTTGCACCTCTGGAGTATGAAGAGTATGTTCCTGTTAGCAAGTCTGTTGATAACTTACCTATTTCAAAGGACATTGCAATACCTTATGATCCACCACACTATGTCCCAAGACTGTCTTTCCCATCATGTTTCAAGAAAGAGATCATGGCGAAAAACCCATATGTCTTTGAGAAACCTATAAAGGAAAAGATAACTCAGGAAGTTCTGGAACCATCTGACGAGTGAAATGCTTTGATAACAACAAAGCATGAGGATCATGGTTCACTCACCTTGCCTTGTTCACTAGGACCCCTGACCCTTTGATGAATCTCTCTCTGATTTGGGAGCATCTATCAACTTAATGCCTATGTCCACCGCCAAGAAGCTGAGATTCGACAAGTTCAAAGTTTCCATTATAACTTTGTTGATGGCAGACAGATCAATTAGGTATCCTATCGGCATCTTGGAACAATACTCACAGACCTCATGGTATTGGAGATGGATGAAGAACCAAAGGACCCATTGATCTTTGGAAGAGCATTCTTAGCCACAGTTGGAGCTGTAATAAATGTCAAGAAAGGTCACATCAAGCTGAACGTAGGAAGAGGTCCCAAGATGATTTTCAACATCAGGAGTAAAACTAAGAAGCTCACCATCCAAGGTCAGTTATTCTATATTAAGGATCTGAATGAAGAAAATCATAAGGATGGGTACTCAAGTTGTGAAGCACTTGAAGATGGATTGGGTAAGGACCCAACACAGTCTGGAATGCACCATGAAGCTTTCAAGCTTATTATGGAACCAGATAAAGGAGTTTATGTGGAGTTAAAAGAAATCAGGACATTGGTAATGTCAAAAGTTAGAGACAATCTGAAGGATCCAGGAAAAGGAAATCCTGAATTCAAATCTCAATCTGAACGTGTACCACCTCAGAAACCACCTTCAGACACTCCAATTTTTGAAAAATGTTTGGAATCTAGTACCCGAACCTTAGAGATCAAGAATGGAGACCAAGAATTTTTACTTAACAAAAGGTTCACATATTATCTGGGAAATGTGGATCCGCTATGTTCCAAGAACTTCATGATCAAGGAAATATTATTTGGTGAAGACATCATACTTGCTGTGGAAGTTGATGAAAAACCGAAGATGAACTACAAGGTTGATCAGAACAATGACAAAGGAGCTTTCTCAGAAAAGACCTCGGTTCTCTTTAGAGAGTCGTCTCAGGGTCACTGATCTTAGAAACAGGAATTCAAGCTTAGCGATTATAAAAAAGCTCACTTGGGAGGAAGTCCCATGTCTATCTTTGTATATATTACCTTTCAACGTTTTATCTTTCAGTACTTCATCTAATGCGTTTTAGTTTTTAATTGGTTTTTGGTGTCGTATGTACTTAGGAAACATGCTTGGAGCAATGGTCTGATCGAGCCAAGTGGTCGAGGAAGCTCAAGCCACTTTCTCGGGTGAGGTCGAGCGATCACGCTCAAACATGTTGAAGAAGAAGGATAACTTCCTGGAGAAGTTATCAAATATCCAAGGCTTGCTGGAGAATAACCGAAGAGATGATTTATTGAAACAAGAGGAGGAGTTGGTTATGAATCTTGAGCAAGTACTAGATCAGGAAGAAATGTTATGGTGTAAAAAATCTAGGGAGAAGTGGGTTTTGTGTGGAGACCGTAATACAACATTCTTTTATACTTCAGCTTTAATTCGTCGACAAAGGAATACGATCAATGCTCTAAAATATGATGATAGAGTTTGGGTTTCGAAGAATTTGGCCCTTGAGAACTTAGTGGTGAGTTACTATAAGCGGTTATATTCCCTACAAGATGTTGATCTCGTAGTAAATAGATTGTTGCTTACGGGTTTTAAGAGACTAAGTGATGAAGACTTACGAGTGTTGAATGTTCCTTTTAGTGTTGTTGACGTTGAGAAATCAGTGAGAAGTATGGGACGTTTGAAGACACCGGGTCCGGATGGGTACCAGCCTGTGTCCTATCAAGAATGTTGGGAGACGGTAGGATAATCCGTTTCTAAGTTTGTCTTGGATTTTTTCTCGACGAGTGAGCTACCAAGGGGACTGAATGACGTCCTTGTGGTGTTGATAGGTAAAGTTGTGAAGACGGAGAGAATTACATTGGTTCGACCGATTAGCTTGTGTAATGTCTTGTTCAAGATTATTACNGATGATGATGATGATGATGATGATGATGATGATGATGATGATGATGATGATGATGATGATGATGTGGTTGCAAACTGTAATGCCGACTCTTATTGGGCATGCACAAACTAGTTTTATCCCGGGATGTTTGAGTACAGATAATATTGTGGTGGTGTAGGAAACAATTCATACAATGCATCGAAAGAAGGAAAGGAAAGGGTAGATGTTGCTAAAACTTGATCTGGAGAAGGCTTATGACAGAATAAGATGGGATTTCTCGGAGGATTTTTTGGTAGCGTATAATTTACAGGAGATGTGGAGGATATAGATAATGAGATGTGTTAAGGGTCCTTTGATGAATGTCCTATGGAATGGTGAGAAAACGAAATCTTTTAGACCAGAGAGAGAGCTTTGTCAAGGTGATCCTTTATCACCGTATCTTAAGTTCTTTGTATTGAACGCTTGTGTCATTTGATTGATACGGAGATTGAACTAAAGCGATGGAGGCCAACTAGATTATCCCGTGGAGGTCCTACTCTGTCTCATACGTTTTTCGCGAATGACTTAATCTTGTTTGCGGAGGCATCTGTATATCAAAACCAGGTGATTATAGGAGTTTTGGAGCGCGTTTTTAATGCTTCAGGACAGAAGGTCTCACTTGAGAAGTCAAATTTTTTTTTTCTCAAGTAACGTTCCTAGGGAGATTGAGAGGCAGATTAGCGAGGCAAGCGGGATACATGTGACTCATGATCTGCGTACATATGTGGGCCTTCTGGTACTTCATAAAAGAATTAAAAAAGACACGTTCGGTGATGTCTCCGAAAAACTCGCTTCGCACCTAGCTGGGTGGAAGAGTAGCTTGTTGAGTTTTGTAGGTAGAGTAACTTTGGCAAAGGCTGTGTTGGCATCAATCCCGGTACATACAATGAGCTCGATATTATTGCCGGCTTTAATTCTGGATAAGTTGGATAAAGTATCGAAAAGGTTTATTTGGGGCAGTTCTCCGGAGAAGCGTAAACAACATCTCATAGCATGGGATAAGGTGTGTAGCATGAAATGTGAAGGAGGGCTTGGCTTACTAAATGCTAGAGATATGAATATAGCCCTTCTCTCAAATTTGGGATGGTGTTTGTTGGGAAATAATGCAGGTTTATGGGCTAACGTTCTTCGTAGGAAGTATCAGGTTGGTGATGTTCGTGAGGTAGGGTGGTTCAAGCCAAAAAGTATGTGTTCTGCTCTTTAGCATAGTGTGATGGTTGGTATACGTCAAGTACTTGCTCCAGGCTGTATTTGGGTGATTGGGGATGGAAATTCAGCTCGGTTTTGGACTGATAAGTGGTTACTCAATGTACCGTTGTTGGAAGTGGTCATTGCCGATTTTCCTGAGGGTGTGTTGAACTTGAAATTTTGCGACTATTGGTGTATCGGTTGATGTCTCTTAATTTTAGCAGTTTTTAGAAGTCATTTACTCTTATTTTAGGATAATTTAGATGTGAA
>OVBE01005510.1:0-21579 GCA_900406425.1 Iberis pinnata | reverse complement strand
GTAAAAACCATCGTTCGTTCTTGAAACTGTGATCCCGTTTAAGTCCTCTCTGTCTTAAAACTTCCACCAAGTCCAAGATTATTTATACTCACTCGGGTCTAAGCCTTTTTATCAGTCGTTTATGGTTTGTTGTTTACCGACTTTAAACCTTGTGGTTCTAGTAAAAACCATCGTTCGTTCTTGAAACTGTGATCCCGTTTAAGTCCTCTCTGTCTTAGGACTTCCAGCAAGTCCAAGATTATTTATACTCACTCGGGTCTAAGCCTTTTTTATCGGTTATTTATTTTGTTGTTTACCGACTTTAAACCTTGTGGTTCTAGTAAAAACCATCGTTCGTTCTTGAAATTGTGATCCCGTTTAAGTCCTCTCTCTGTCTTTGGACTTCCAGCAAGTCCAAGATTATTTATACTCACTCGGGTTTAAGCTTTTTTTTATCAGTCGTTTATCGTTTGTTGTTTACCGACGTTAAACCATGTGGTTCTAGTAAAAACCATCGTTCGTGACTGAAACTGTGATCCCGTTTAAGTTCTCTCTCTGTCTTAGGACTTCCAGCAAGTCCAAGATTATTTATACTCACTCGGGTCTAAGCCTTTTTTTATCAGTCGTTTATCGTTTGTTGTTTACCGACTTTAAACCTTCTGGTTCTATTAAAAACCATCGTTCGTTCTTGAAACTGTGATCTCGTTTAAGTTTTCTCTCTGTCTTAGGACTTCCAGCAAGTCCAAGATTATTCATACGCATTCGGGTCAAAGCCTTTTTTATCAGTCGTTTATCGTTTGTTGTTTACCGACTTTAAACCTTGTGGTTCTAGTAAAAAACCATCATTCGTTCTTCAAACTGTGATCCCGTTTAAGTCCTCTCTTTGTCTTAGGACTTCCAGCAAGTCTAAGATTATTTAAACTCACTCGGGTCTAAGCCTTTTTGTATTTGTCATGTATTCTGTTGTTTACCGACTTTAAACCTTGTGGTTATAGTAAAAACCATCGTTCGTTCTTGAAACTGTCATCCCGTTTAAGTCCTCTCTCTGTCTTAGGACTTCCAGCAAGTCCAAGATTATTTATACTCACTCGGGTCTAAGCCTTTTTTTATCAGTCGTTTATCGTTTGTTGTTTACCGACTTTAAACCTTGTGGTTCTAGTAAAAACCATCGTTCGTGATTGAAACTGTGATCCCGTTTAAGTTCTCTCTCTGTCTTAGGACTTCCAGCAAGTCCAAGATTATTTATACTCACTCGGGTCTAAGCCTTTTTTTTATCAGTCGTTTATCGTTTGTTGTTTAGAGACTTTAAACCTTGTGGTTCTAGTAAAAACTATCGTTCGTTCTTGTAACTGTGATCCTGATTAAGTCCTCTCTTTGTCTTAGGACTTCTAGCAAGTCCAAGATTATTTATACTCACTCAGGTCTAAGCCTTATTTTATCAGTCGTTTATCGTTTGTTGTTTACCGACTTTAAACCTTGTGGATCTACTAAAAACCATCGTTCGTTCTTGTAACTGTGATCCCGTTTAAGTCCTCTCTCTGTCTTAGGACTTCCAGCAAGTCCAAGATTATTTATACTCACTCGGGTCTAAGCCTTTTTTTATTAGTCCTTTATCGTTTGTTGTTTACCGACTTTAAACCTTGTGGTTCTAGTAAAAACCATCGTTCGTTCTTGAAACTGTGATCCCGTTTAAGTCCTCTTTCTGTCTTAGGATTTCCAGAAAGTCCATGATTATTTATACTCACTCTGGTCTAAGCCTTTTTTTATCAGTCATTTATCGTTTGTTGTTTACCGACTATAAACCTTGTGGTTCTAGTAAAAACCATCGTTCGTTCTTGAAACTATGATCTCGTTTAAGTCCTCTCTATGTCTTAGGACTTCCAGCAAGTCCAAGATTATTTATACGCACTCGGTCTAAGCTTTTTTTTATCAGTCGTTTGTTGTTTACCGACTTTAAACCTTGTGGTTCTTGTAAAAACCATCGTTCGTTCTTGAAACTGTGATCCCGTTTAAGTCCTCTCTTTGTCTTAAGACTTCTAGCAAGTCCAAGATTACTTATACTTACTCGGGTCTAAGCTTTTTTTTATCAGTCGTTTATCGTTTGTTGTTTACCGACTTTAAACCTTGTGGTCCTAGTAAAAACCATCGTTCGTTCTAGAAACTGTGATCTCGTTTAAGTCATCTCTCTGTCTTAGGACTTCCAGCAAGTCCAAGATTATTTATACTCACTCAGATCTAAGCTTTTTTATCAGTTGTTTATGGTTTGTTGTCTATCGACTTTAAACCTTGTGTATCTAGTAAAAACCATCGTTCGTTCTTAAAATTGTGATCCCGTTTAAGTTCACTCTCTTTCTTAGGACTTCCAGCAAGTCCAAGATTATTTATACTCACTCGGGTCAAAGCATTTTTTTATCAGTCGTTTATCGTTTGTTTACGACTTTAAACCTTTTGGTTATAGTAAAAATCATCGTTCGTTCTTGAAACTGTCATCCTTTTTAAGTCCTCTCTCTGTCTTAGGACTTCCAACAAGTCCAAGATTATTTATACTCACTCAGATATAAGCCTTTTTTATCAGTCGTTTATCGTTTGTTGTTTACCGACTTTAAACTTGTGGTTCTAGTAAAACCATTGTTCGTTCTTGAAAATGTGATCCCGTTTAAGTCCTCTCTGTCTTAGGACTTCTTTAAACTGTTGGCCGTTAATTTACCATCCAACAAGTCTAAAACGAATTCAATTCTGTTTATAAAACAATTCAATTATGTCTATAAAACATTATTAAGCCATGAGTACAAATTGTAAGCCGTAGTAGTACAAGCCAACTGGACTTAGTCTTTTTCTATACAAATTTTGTAAGGCGTAGGTGGTAGTCAAAGCCAACAGAAACTTCTTTAGACGTTTCTCAGTCGTGGGTCAAATAATCTTAGTCGGTCTATTGACATTTTATAGACCTTCGATAAGCTGTGGGTACCGCAAATCAGATTCAACCCAATGTCTTCCTCAAAAGATTTTTAAGCCGTGTGTCATACTTTGGCATGCACTACCAAAACCAATTCGCAATCTTAGGCAACAAGGGAAAATGTCCCCAAACAAGAATCTTGCAAAACACTATTAGATTAGTATCTTCCTTTTTGATCTTATTTGGGTTTTAAATCGTTAGTTGTTTCATTCCATCAAAGGATCAATAGTGTTCCAAAGATAAAGAATCATATTCCGTTCTTGTCTTTGTTAAGACTTCTTATTAAAGCCTTAACAAATCCAAGCGTACTTACATGTTAAGTAAGGAATCTGTTTTGATTCATTCAAATATCTTTTTCTTAAGCCAACCATTTGTCCACAACTATCTTTCTCTAAAGACTATTCTGAGCTGTTGTGGCTAAACAAAAGAACATGTTTTATGATCTAGAGACTTTACAAATCGTTAGTTGTTTTATAAAAATCAATAGTTGATTTTCTAAATAGACTTCCAGAGCATTTGTAGTAAAGTACATAATCAGTTTCAGCTTTGGTCTTTCTTAGGCACTGATTTAACATATTGGCTCCTTTTTCAAATCGTTGGTTGTTTTATACCATCCATACTCAGGTCTAAGAACCTCTTATTAACCTTATATGGATAACCTTTTGTCTCTGTCTTAAGACATTTATTATTTGTTTACCGTTAGCTATTAACTGACTTTTAAGCCTTGTGGTTCTAGTAAGAACATCATCTTTCGGTCCATAGATTGTTCTTGAAACTATGATTCGGTTTATAACTCATAATAATGATTTACTTTTGGTTAAGTCTCTGTCTTAAGACTCCGTTAAACTATTGGTCGTTATTTACCATCCAACCAGTTTTAAACCGAATCATAGATTCTGTCTACAACACATTATTAAACCGTCTGTATAAGTGAAAGCCAAGTGAAACTTAGTCTTTTATCTAAATGACCATTTCTAAGCCGACGGTCGCGTATTATATAGACTTTTCTAAACAGAAACAGTCTTTGTCGATATCGAAGTCATGGGAAGTAAAATCCAACTGAAACTTAGTCTTTGTCTAAAGACGTTTCTAAGCCGATGGTCGCATATTATAGACTTTTCTAAATAGAAACAGTCTTTTTAAGCCGTGAGTAGTAGTAAAATCCCACTGAAACGTAGTCTTTGTCTATAGACTGTTTCTAAACCGATGGGCAAATAATCTCGATCTATAGACATTTTACAAGATGTGGGTCAAATATTAGTTGTCTATAGATCTTTGAGAAGCCGTGGGTACTAGACTTTGGCATGCACTACCAAACCAATTCACAATCTTAGGCAACAACAAGGGACAATGTCCCAAATAAGAATCTTCCAGAAACACTATTAGATTAGTGTCTGCCTCTTGATCTTATTTGGGTTCTAAATGTGAAAACAAAACATCAAAACAAAAATCAAAGTACATAAAAAACGTTGTTACTTTGCTTACCTTCCATTTGATAGAAGTTGTTGTGATTTTCGTTGTTCCTTCTTCAAGAAGGCATACGTGTTAGTAAGTTTAGCATCATCAAAAATAAAAAAGATTGGGATTAAAGTAATGTGATCTAAACAATTAACAATACTCAGTAAGCACACTTGATAGGGTAAGATTATAACGATGAGGTTGACAAAGAAACTTACAAAGATTATGGAGTACCCAGATTTTATGCCTTTTGCATCTTCTACATCCAGAGAGCTCAAGTACATAAAAATTTGTAAAAGCAAAGAAATCAAATCAAGAGAAATCGAAGGACATAACTGCATCCATCAGGGAAACTATATTATCAACTTGAAAGCATATCGAAAGGCTAACTCAAACCTTATGGTCTTCTTCTGACAAGAGATCACCTAAAGCAGGATGACAAAAAAACTGCAAGTCATTTCACATAAGACGTTTAAACCATAATAATCGAATTACAGTAGAGAAAAATGCTACTCACAGCAGTCATCAAAAAGTCCGAAATCGATCTGATAACTTTATTACGCTTATCATAGACAGGTTTTCGAATCCGCTATACTTCTGTTCAACTTCCAAGACCTCATCGCTCGCCTTTTCGTTATTCTAAAATAAACAAATAAACACCCTAGTAAGTTTACAAAAGAAGGATAATTTTTTACAATTACTGCCAACACTAACTGTAATCAAGACTTGAACGCTATGACCTTTGACTGCTCAAGTAGTGATCTTTCGATTAACTTCACTAAGAGAAGATGGAGAAGCTAGTTGCAGATAATACCAATGAATTAAAAAGAAAAACTTTCATGTTACATTTCAGTCAGCCATAGATAAACCAACAACAAAAAAATCATCATACATTCAATCCAGCTACAGAGTAACATTCAACTTAATTAGGATACATAGCAAATAAACAATGATCTTACAAGATCCCAACATATAACCTAACTGAAACGTCTTTGAAAACCAAACATCAAAACAAAGTATTTTGAAGACGTTTCAAGTAAAGTCAGGTTTCCGCGGAGATTGAAAACAAAATCGAAAGACGATTATACCTGCCTATGTATCCATCAATGAATATATCACGAGGAAACATAACTAAAGAAAAAAAATTCAAAACTTAGATTGTTTATACCTGAGTAATCTTGACATTGGCAAGAGACTTAACAAGACTAGAGATGTTTTCTGTTTTTTTTCCTCTGGTGAGTGTGTCCTAAGTTTGCAGCTGAGAAAACATTTGCAAAGACATAAGTTTTCTTGGTGAGGCAAGTATACAGAACCAGAGAGCAACTCAAATATGTTGGATGCATAAAAGGATGAACTGTAAACTCTCTTGATGGGTTATTCAAAACCCTCTTTTTATTCACAGCTAAACTCAACAAAATCAAAATCGAAAAATCAATCAAAAGGATTGAACTTTCGTAACTTGCAAGCAAAACCCCTTAAAGAAAGTGAATTTCTCAAGTTTACTTTGCCGTCATCGCAACAGTGAAAAGCTCAAGAGCATCTACAACGCAAGCCCGTTCCTTTTCAACATCGTTTCCAAATCCCAGCTGCCCATCTTCTCCAGAGCCCCTAACAAAAACAACAACAATCAAACAAAAGAACAATACAGAGCACAAGTCAGAAACAGCATGTAGAAAACAGATAATGTAAAAGAAACTTAGATCTAAACCAACATAAAACGATTACGAAACTTACAAACCCTAAATATCAAAATCGTGAAGAGGAAGATGAATAATAAAAAAAAATTCGTCGAAGTTTCAGGCGGATTCAACCATCAACACGAAAACACAAACCCTAGAAACAATCGCTACAACATAAGAATGAGATTCTAGAACCAATCAAAATTGCGATCTAGAAAAATCGAAGAACTTGCTGATCTAATTATGTACCTGATTCTTTCGTTATGCCAAAAATCATCGAAGAATCGATCATCGAAGAAGAATTAATCGTCGAAGAAGATTAAGAGAAGCCAAATTGGGGAAAAAACCCTCTTTCAAAACCCTCTGCATCGACAAAGCCTTTATTTATCTGAAGTGTATGCGTTACCTTAAACCAAAACACAGAATTATGTGTTTTCTTTACAAGGTTTAATGAGGCCCAACCAAATTTGCAGATTAGGCCCAATAAAGCCTAATAATTCAAAACTTTAAAACAAAAATTATATCGTTTCCTACGCTCCTCCATTTCCATTTTCTCCACTTTGACGAATTTTCATTCTTTACTTCTCTGAAAGTGGCAAATTCAGACTCTTACACTAAAACTCCATCTTCCAGAAGAAACCAATCGAAGATGCAATCTTAATCTCAATCCCAAGATAGTTTGATAGTTTGAACTATCGTCTCGACCAATTTATATATATATAATAAATAACTATGTCTTAAAATAAAACCAAGTCCAGTATAGATAGTTTGAACTTGACTTCTATTAAAATTTTAATTTGACTTTTATTAAAAATTTATCCCAAGGAAATTTTAATTTTATATACGTTCTTTTATTTAGTTCTGTTCGCTTTTGGTTTTCGATTTTATGAATATACCAAATAAATCCAATTAAGATGTATTAAATTATCATTTGGTTATTTGAATTGGATCAATTTGGTTTTTCCATATTGAACAAAACTAAACTATATATAGAGAAACTCATAAATTGGAAGTCTTTAAAAATGTGCGAATCAGAATTGACATGATAATGTTAGTGTTAGGTAAGTGTATAATCTGTGTATATAAATTAAGATACTCGAAACAACCACATCACTAACAAAGTTTCATAATAAAATCTCAGACTATAAGAAAAAATTGTATCAACATTGCATAAGAACAACAATGTATTACAGAGAAGTGTAGCTTTATTGTATGATACACTAATAATATACACAACTAAAATAAGAGAATTAGACTACTTATGATAAGATTATACAAAAGCCCAAAAGCTTTCAGACACGATTTACGAAGCTTTTCTCATCTTAGTCTACTTTACCCTTTTACCAGAACACTATTGAAATAAGAAGATAAAGAATCAAAGAGAAAAAGCTATCCACCCCAATGTTCTCATCCACCAGGATTGTCATCCACCAGGATTCTCATCCACCAGAGTTGTCATCCACTAGGATTCTCATCCACCAGGATTGTCATCCACCAGGATTGTCATCCACCAGGATTCTCATCCACCAGGATTCTCACCCACCAGGATTGTGCTATACCTACAAGCACAATGTGTCTTCTAAAAGTGTTGAGAGTCAATATGAACATTGGGGGAAGTGGAAGTATGAAGCTTCTTGTGTAAACTTACTTATCTATCCAATT
The DNA here is from genome assembly GCA_900406425.1 of Iberis pinnata. Lineage (NCBI taxonomy): Eukaryota > Viridiplantae > Streptophyta > Magnoliopsida > Brassicales > Brassicaceae > Iberis > Iberis pinnata. The sequence goes on along the minus strand of OVBE01005510.1, from coordinate 13,845 downwards.
GGAAAATCTGTTGGATAAAAGCATTCTCCCTCTCTCCTTTATTTCAAATAAGTTGTGTAGATTCAATGTATCTAGGATTTATTTCATTTATCTATAAAGATAAGATGTAATCCTCTTGTAAATCTTAAGGAGAGTTAATCTCTCTTCTTCAATATACTAAACTCTTTCGCTCTATAATCTCAAGTTACTCTTTATTCTCCTCTTTGTTCTTCAATTGTTTTATGAGCTAAACACTCAAATTATTACATTGTATCAGAGCGCAAGCTCCTTAAACCTCTAATTCCGCTGTTTTTGTGTTTATTTGTTTCAATTTTATCTTTCAATCGGATTTTTAAGCTATTTGTGTTCTTGAGCTTCTGGTTTAACTTAATTTTGTTTTTCAGAAGTTTCAAGCCTTTGAATCTTTTCTCTAAGTCGTTTAATCGGTAAATATGGGTTTATAGCGTCTTTCCTCTATGTATTTCAATGTTCTTGAAGCATTAATTCTATATTAAAAGGCTAGAGAAAGGATTTGAAGCTTAAATCGTTGTTTAAGCCGTTTTCAAGGTTTTTAAATCTGTTTTTGAAGCTAAAAGCTTATGTTCTTAAGGTTTTCATTCGGTTTTGAGATGTAAGAAAGAGGAACCAAGTTCTTTAAAACTTGTTTACAAGTGGGACTTTGCCCTTATGGGTGGAAGTGAAAGGGCTTGATGAATCATTTTACTTACATCTCTTTAGAGAAGAGATCCATGAAAACTTGTCTCCTATGAGTCTAAAGTTTCATGATGAATCCAAAAAGGGAAAGAGAACCATGAAGTTTTTTCTCTTAATGGGTTTAAACTCATGATGAATCCAAATCCCTAAGGGACAAAAACCCTTTTTAGTTTAAAGGTGAGAACCATGACTTCTTTACTTTCATAAGTATAAGAGTCATGTTGAATCCATCCTTGTTAAGGAAAGAGATCCATATTCTTGGTTTATAAAAGCGAAAGAATATGTTGAATCCAAGTTCCTTGTTAAAAGGAGATCCTTGGTGATTTCACTTTCACAAGTTTAAATTGAATCCAAACCTTTAAGGATAGAGAACCTTGTTGCTTTTGTTTATATAAGCAAAAGAACTTGTTGAATCCAAGATCCTTATTGGAAAAGAGATCCATAGACACTTCACATTTATAAGTGTTGGTGTCATGTTGAATCTAAAAGTCAAAAGAGGACCATTTAATGGATGATGAATCCAATTTGATTTTGGGAACATTCTCAAAGTTTTAAAACTTCAACAATGACCAAGAACATTCAAGCATGCTTGAAAATTGTGAGCCCTTAGGGATAGTGAACCTAGTTACTTCAAGAGAAACTTGTTGAATCCAAAAGTCCTTTGTTTCTTAATTGGTTAACACATTATTAGAGGTTTAGCCTATGTTTTTTAAATCATTCTCTCTAAGTTAAGCCGAGACATGATTTGGTCAAGTTACTCTTTGACCTTACTTGTCTCGAGCTAGTTGTATGAAAGTTGAACTATGACCAAGTTACTCTTCGGTCCTAGTATCAACAAAATCAAAAGCTTGGCCAAGTTTCTCTTCGGCCAAATGGAATAAAGAGTCAATTCTCTACAAAGTTATCTCAGCCAAAACTGTTTTTCTAAAAGGATCTCATGGCCATTTCAAAATGTTCTTTCAAAATTTAGTGAACCAAGGTTGATAAAGGACTCACTCCTTTGGGCCTTGATACATCCACCTTAAAAATGAATTCAATATAGTTTCAAAATGATCTTATGACCTTTTCAAAATTATGTTTCAAAATTCTAAAGTGTGAGAACCAAAGATAATAAAGGATTAATTTCCTTGGTCTTTGATAGATCCAAACACTTAGGAAAATATTTCAAATTCATAGTGTGAGAACCAAAGATAAGAAAGGGATAATCTTTTTGGTCTTTGATGGATCCAAACACTTGGATTTCAATAACCTTTCAAAAAGAAATGATCCAAAAGTCTTAAATGTGTGAACCTTGGTTTGAAATAACTCATAGAAGTTTAAACTTTCAAATCTTGATGGATCCATAAAACATTTTGTGTGGAAGGAAGTGAACTTGGGATAATATCCATGATGAATCCAAATGTCCCCACAAGTTTAAGTTGGAAGTGATTCATGATAAGTCATGATGATCTATCTATTCTCTCGAAAGTCTTTGAAAGGACTAACTTATGTTTGTTTATCCCTTGTAGGGAAATTATCAAGCGAGGGGAGTTCAATTCAATTCTCTCAAACTCACCCCAATGATCTCTGATCTCTAATGGCCAAATGGCCGATTGTCTTCCAAAAAAGGCTATTGGCCGAATCTAAACTCAAAACTATATTTTTCATGTGTTAAAAGCATTTAAGATGTTTAGAACATCATGTAATATTTGCTAAGATAGATTGTGGAAGTTTCCTCAATATGTTTATAATTGTTTATGCATGTTTAATTATGGTTTTTTCTAGAATGCTTTAGTAATAATTAAATTTCATTCTAGAGTAAAATTAAGATGATGGTGTATGATGTTTTCTTGTGGCTTAAGTATAAATTAAAAATTCTACCTTTTGTTTGCATGAGTAAAACTCCATATATGAAAGAATCTTAAAGTTTTTCTCATCCGCATAAATGGTTAAAAAGTTTATTTAGTTCCATAAGTTGTTTACAAAAGTCTCTCTCAAACTCTTGGTCATTGATTAAGTAGAAAATATAAAATCTTTGCCTAAGTTGCTTTCTTTTGTAATTCATTCATTAGAACCAATATGATGAGTATAACATCACTTACTAACTTATGTGCTTTTCTCACTTGTTTTCTTGTGTAGATGAAATTCCCACCTTAACCATGAAGGGGGGGGGGGGGAAGAAATATATCACACACATGATTAAGATGGAAAACAACAGCCAAAGAAGGAAGGCTCAATGGAGCCACATTTAAGAAGGCTCATAGAGCCAAAGAAGAATGGTTCAATGAACCGAAAAGAAGAATCGGCCTTATGAACGCTTGAACTCATCAACAAGAAGAAAAGGCTAAAGACAAAGGCTCATAAAGTCTCAAGTGCAAACAAGATATAGGTCTCCCCATATTCTCGGCCTATCATGTTCAAAAGCCAAAAACCATAAAGATGGTGCATTGATCACCAAGAATAAGGTTCATGAGGAACCTAAAGAAAGTGATGTGTGGAGCATCATTAAAAGATCTCATAGAAGATCGAAAAGAAGTGATATGTGGAGCATCATGAAGAGATCTCAAAGAAGGTCCAAATTTTATTAGGAATCTAAAGAAAGTGATGTGTGGAGCATCATTAAAAGATCTCATAGAAGATAGAAAAGAAGTGATGTGTGGAGCATCATGAAGAGACCTCAAAGAAGGTCCAAATTTTAGCAAGAAGGATGGAACCCCATAGGGATGAATCATCCAATTGCAACAAAAGAAAATCAAGTTAAAGCTTAAGAGACCTCAAAGAAGGTGATCATTCAAGGTGAAGAACCTTTGAAGGAGACTTAGAAGTTTGGTAGTCCAAGAGGCTGCTATGTTAAAGATCAAGAAATGCATTGCATGTGAAGGTCTTTTTATGAGATGGACATAATGTATATATGTGCACTCCAAGGCACTTTCTGGTCAGACCATGAGGGTGATTGACACAAATGAAGATGTTCTGAACCCTATACTCAAGAAGGAACAATATCCAAATGGATTAACCTAAATCAAAGATCAAATGAAGGAAATACAAGCATTTTAAACTGAAGAAGACAGAAGAAAAATGTCTCGGACGTAGGTCCAATATTTTGAAGATTCCATCCGAACCAGGAGGAACGAAATTATGAAATTTATTGTTCGAAAAACTAGACTCAACAAGGAGTTTACAGAAGATAGACTAGACTTCAAAGACTTTATAGTCAAGGAGTTATGGTCATTCCAAAACAGATGATCGAAACTGGCGGAACCTGCCAAGATTGAAGATTGGGGTAAAAGACCCAAACAAAGTATGAACTACAAAAAGAAGTGTGTCACTTGAAGTAGAAACATAAATGAAGATAATGAAAAGATCCAAGTTAGAATCAAAAGAAACTTGTCCATTTTGAAGAATCCTCTAGTTGTGAATCCTACACTCTTTTTCCCTTAAGTGTGTTTTTATCCCAAGAGGTTTTGTACACTAAGGTTTTTTTTTGACGAGGTAGGATATCACGGCTCCAAGCTTAGACATGTACCAGGTCTAAGCTTGAGAGGGAGTATTGAAATAAGAAGATAAGGAATCAAAGAGAATAAGCTATCCACCCCCAATGTTCTCATCCACCACGACTATCATCCACCAGGATTCTCATCTACCAGGATTGTCATCCACCAGATTCTCATCCACCAGAGTTCTCATCCACCAGGATTCTCACCCACCAGAATTGTGCTACACCTAAAAGCACAATGTGTCTTCTAGAAGTGTTGAGAGTCAATATGAACATTGGGGGAAGTGGACAACACATTTACAGCTCATTCACCTATGGAAGTGTGAAGCTTCTTATGTAAGCTTACTTCTCTATCCAATTGGAAAATCTGTTGGATAAAAGCATTCTCCCTCTCTCCTTTATTTCAAATAAGTTGTGTAGATTCAATGTATCTAGGATTTATTTCATTTGTCTATAAAAATAAGATGTAATCCTGTTGTAAATCTTAAGGAGAGTTAATATCTCTTCTTCAATATACTAAATTATTTCTCTCTATAATCTCAAGTTACTCTTTGTTCTCCTCTTTGTTCTTCAATTGTTCTATGAGCTAAACACTCAAATTATTACAAACACAACCACTTTTCTTTTCTTAAAATAGCAATTTTTCAAAAAAAATTCAAAGCTTGGCCGCCCTTGAAGCTTTCTCCGAGCGGTGGTCCTTCCCGGGACTAATACCTTAGTAAGAAGAAGAACGTGGAAAGCCTTCTCAAGTTGTAGTTTTACCTGAAAATCAAGTTTCTTTACCTCTTACTATGAGTCTCACTACCATGACTTTCTTTGTTTTTGTTAAGCTAGCTAGGGCACAAGAAATTGTCCCCTTTCTGTCAAGCTACTGAGGCCCTTCCATAAGAAATCTCTTTACACCTCATATGGTGGTCTTATACTCTATGATGGAGTGTTTTTAAATGCCCATGTCTTACTCCTCATCACTGTAATAAAGTTCTTCTCACTTCATTTACTACCTAGTACGAATATTAGTAGTATTTTTGTATCTCAGTCGGTCAACCATACTTATTACTCTACCTTAGAGCAGTTTTCACTTGTTTTAGTGATGAAAGTTGAAGCAAAAGTTTCTGGTCCTAGCCAAGTTCTAATATCCTCTTTTCCTTGTGTTTTAGACTTGAGAAACTCTATACATTCTCTTGGATCTATTTACTAGCTGGTCTCTAGCTTGCTTCAGAATCATTGAGAATGTCTCCTCATTACTCTAGATCCGAGAAGCAAAAATGGATAGCTGATTCTGCATCATCTTGTAGAAGATCTCCTCTTCGAATCCCAGAGAGTGACAACTCAAAGCTCATTGAAGAAAAAAATTTTACTCTCGTTGGTAGAATGACAAATTCTCATGTACAGCATCCTCGAGCCTTGGTAGAATACATGATACAATTTTAGAATCTAGATTCAAAATTTATTGGCAGAGATTTGGGACCGGAGTTGTATTAATTCAAGTTTGAAAATGACGAAGAGCTCAAACTAGTTCTAAAACGTGCCCCTTTTCACTTTAGAAAATGGATGATCATCCTACAGTGTTGGGAGCCTATAGTCTCCAATACTTTCCCATCTCTCATTTCGTTTTGGATAAAGATTCATGGGATTCCTTTACACTATTGGGCCGATCAAACCATTCGAACGATAGGTTTGGATCTTGGTCATTTGGAGGATAGGGAGGTTGATAAAGGACGAGTTAGAGTTCTAGTCAATGGTTTAAAGTCTTTGATAATGTCTCTCCCTATCCAACTCCCTAATAGTGAAAGTGAAGTCATTACAGTTGAGTTAGAGTATGAGAAGCTAGGTAAACATTTTTTTCAGTGTAAGACTTTGTCCCACGAAGAGAGGGATTGTCCTAGGAACCTTAACCACAACAATAGGGACTCACTCTCCCTAGGTGCCTCTCAAAGACGGACACTTGATCGCATTGAGGAAGCAAAGTGAAACCTTGCAAATCGCAGAGCTCCTAGAAGATCTAATCATCAAGATTACCTTCGGCCTCGAGGAAAAAGATTTAGAAGATCAATGAGAGAGATCACTGGCCAACACTATTACTATAAACAGAGGATTAGCGGACCTCATTACAATTCTAACTATCATTATGCATCACGCGATAGTGTAGGTAACTCTTGGGATAGGGATAAAAACAAGAACACTATTGAATCTTAATGGGCTCTTAATGGGCTTACAACTTGTAATTATTTTACTCACTTTATATTCAAAGAGTTTGTATATATATGACACAATGTAATATGTTGATAATCAAGAAACCTATTTCACATAAACCTAAAGAATTTTTAACATGGTATCAGAGCCATTAGCTTGACAATTACAGAAGTTAAGTTATCAGTTTGCTGGGATTTTACGTTGTTTCTCCACAAATGAGTACTCAATCATCACAAATCTCTACGACTACTCCAACTCGTCGTACGATATCGCCATATGATATTACTTCAGGAGATAATCCAGGAACTCTCATCTCTAAACCTTTGTTGCGAGGTGCGAATTATGATGAATGGGCAACTAATTTCAAACTTTCTCTCAAAGCACGTAAGAAATTTGGATTCGCTTATGGTTCAGTACCACAACCTGATAAACAATCCGCTGATTTTGAAGACTGGAGTGCAAATAACGCATTGGTGGTTTCATGGATGAAGCTCACCCTATGAAAAAAAATCTACTTCTATGTCTCATCTCGATGACTCACACGAACTTTGGACCCATATCCAAAAGCGTTTTAGAGTCAAGAACGGAAAAAGAGTGCAACAACTTAAAACTGAGTTAGCTACATGTCGACAAAAGGGATTTCCTACTGAGACATACGACGGGAAGCTATCTCAGTTGTGATGTAGTCTGGCCGATTACCAGTAAGCCAAAACAATGGAAGAAGTGCGTAAAAAGCATGAAGAAGATCGTCTTCACCAGTTTTTAATGGGCTTGGATGAAACCATCTATGGTGTCGTGAAGTCTGGTCTTCTCTCGCGTGTTCCCTTGCCTTCGATCGAAGATGCTTACAATGCGCTTGTCCAAGATGAAGAATCAAAATCCCTGGGTCGTATGAATGAAGAACAAAGTGATGCTGTGAGCTTTGTTATACAAGCATCTCAGCCTTCACGAAATCCCAACAGTGGACGAAGCTTGATTTGTACACATTGCGGACGCTCAGGACACTCTACTGAAAATTGTTTCAGATTGATCGGATACCCTGATTGGCTTGAGGACAAAAGAAAATCTCGTTATGGACATCACAATTCTCGTAGCAGCTCTGTCACTGCAAATACAAATCGCACACAAACAGGAAATGATGCAGCGATGTAGAGAGGAAAAACTCAAGTTCCAGCTCGTGTGAATCATGTCTCTACCAATAATGTGTGCTCTTATTCGAATACATGTGTTCTAGTTTCCAATCAGAATCTAACTGCAACTGATAGGATTGGGATAAGTGGGCTTAGTAATGACCAATGGCAGACCTTAGTGCACATTCTAGCATAGAGAAAAACCACTCCAACACAACATCTCTCGGGTATGCAATTTTTTGAAACTTGGATTATTGATACAGGGGCATCTAATCACATGACTAGCTCACTTGGATACTTAGTCGATGTTTGTGTTATGCCGCATGTGATGATTAAAATCCCTGATGGTCGTCATACAACGTCCACTCGATTTGGTAGAGTTAGATTAGGACAAAATCTTGTTCTTCAGTCTGTATATTTAGTGGATGACCTTCAATGCCATTTGATATATGTTTCACAGTTGACTCGGGATAGAGGTTGTGTTTTTCAGATTACTGATCGGATTTTTATTATCCAGGATTGCATCACGAAGACGCTGATTGGAGCGGCTGAACAACAAAGCGGACTTTATTTATTTAGAGGAGTTGATGTAGCTACAGCGATGCACACGACTACCAAACCATCAATGGATTTGTGGCATCGTCATTTCGGACATCTGTCGTCTAAAGCCTTAGAAATGTTGAAGTTATCGGATATTATTACTTCTGTTTTTGATTCAAAGACTTGTGATATTTTCCTCCGTGCTAAGAAAACACGTGATTATTTTCCTTTGAGCATCAATAAGACTACCTTTTCTTTCGAAATGATTCACTGCGATATTTGGGGTCCTTATAGGACTGATGCTCTTTATAGTTCTCGTTACTTTCTTACTATTGTTGATGAATTCTCTCGTGGTGTGTGGATTTATCTTCTTACTTCAAAACAAGATGCACATACATATCTCAAGAATTTCATCACTCTCGTTGATCGACAATTTTCTACACAAGTAAAGATTGTCCAGAGTGATAACAACTGATAATTCATTTTCTTAACCGACTACTTTGCTCAACATGACATAATTCACGAAACGTCATATGTTGGTATTCCCCAACAAAATGGTCGCGTTAAACACAAACACCTTCATATACTCAATGTTGCGCGAGCACTTCGATTTCAAGCTCATCTTCCGATAAAATTTTGGGGCTATTGCGCTCTAGCTGCTGGTTATCTTATTAATCGAACTCCATCCAAGCTTCTTCAAGGTTGTACTCCTTGATTTATAAATGGCCTCCACCTCTCTAACACTTACGAGTTTTCGGGTGTACTTGCTATGTACATAATCAAAAGACCCGCGATGATAAGTTTCAATCTCGGAGTTTCAAAGCTATTTTCATTGGATATCCTTTTTCTAAGAAGGGTTGGCGTGTGTATAATATAGAAACATGGTCTGTTTCTATTTCTCGTGATTTTATCTTCATGGAAATTGATTTTCCATACGCATATGATTTGTCCAACGTGCCTAGTGTTGATACTCTTGTTGAATCTGCTGTTTTGTCACCTGCAACATTTAGTGATTTTGACGAGCCTTCTACTAGCTTCTTGGCATCAGCAGCTGAGACTCCTTTGTCTCAGTCATGTTCATAACCTATTTTAGTTGCAGAAGACTCTGTTTCTGCTGAGTCCGCCTCTGCTCATGCTGATCCAGTACTTGAGACTGTTTTAGACTTGATCCCGGAAACTTTACCAGAACCCGCTGCTGTAACTGAAAATCTCGGTCGTGGTCATCGCCGTAGAGTTCCACCTACATGATTAGCTGATTACGTTGCTACTTTACTCCACAATTCGTCTCCGTCTGGTCAGTCGTTTCCTATAGACAATTATGTATCTGATTCATCTTTCTCTTCGACTTACAGACATTATCTACATGCTGTCACCACTGGCGTGGAACATGTACACTACAAAGATGCAGTTCTTCATGCTCATTGGAGACAGGAAATGAAAGATGAAATACTATCACTTGAAAACAATGGTACATGGACAGTCATTGATCTTCCCTCAGGTAAACGTGCACTTGGTTGTAAATGGATTTATCGGATCAAACTACAAGCTAACGGGACTCTTGAACGCTACAAAGCCCGACTTGTTGTTCTTGGTAATAATCAAACCGAAGGGGTTAATTATAACGACACTTTCGCTCTGGTTGCCAAAATGGTTACCATTCGGTGATCTCACAAAGAGGTTTATATGCGGTGATCTCACTAAAGAGGTTTATATACGGTTTCCACCTGGTTTTAGAACGACAGATAACTCGAAAGTATGTCGTATACAAAAGTCTCTCTATGGTTTTAACCAAGCTCTGTGTTGCTGGTTTTCTAAGCTTGGAACTTCACTTAAGGATTATGGTTTCATGCATAATGTCTCTGATTTCTCGTTGTTCACCTACTACATCAATGACATTCGCCTTCATGTCCTTGTCTATGTCGATGACCTCATCATCACATGTACTTCGGTCACTGTTATTACTAACTTCAAAACATATCTTTCTTCTTGTTTTCACATGAAAGATCTTGGTGTTCTACGGTATTTATTGGGCATTGAAGTGGCCCGTAATCCTTCTCGTGTTCACTTATGCCAACGCAAGTATGCACTCGAAATCATTGCTAAGACAGGTTTGATGGGTGTCAAACCTATCTCTTTCCCGATGGAACATAATCATCGTCTTGCACTTGCTAATGGAGAGCTCATGCCTGATCCATCCCGTTATCGTCAGCTCATTGGTCGCCTGATATATCTTGGTGTTACTCGCCCTGAACTATCTTATAGCATTCACATTCTATCTTAATTCATGAATGCACCAAAGATGGTTAATTGGGACGCCGCCTTACGAGTGGTTCGCTATCTCAAATCTCATCCCAGTCAAGGTATTCTTCTTCGCTCCAATACTCCTTTGATCTTATCAGCTTGGTGTGACTCGGATTGGGCATCTTGTCCTCTTACAAGGCGTTCTCTCACCGACTGGTTTATTCAGCTTGGTGGTTCTCCTATCTCATGGAAAAAACGAAAACATGATGTGATTTCTTGTTCTTCGGCTGAAGTCGAATATCGTGCTATGTTCGATACAATGTGTGAATTATTATAGCTTTGTGAGTTATTAGCTTCTCTCGGAATTTCATGCATTGCTCCTATTATACTTTATTCGGACAGCCTCTCCGCTAAACTTGCAGCCAATCCCGTCTACCATGCGCGGACAAAGCATATTAAAAATGAGTGTCACTTCATTAGAGATGAGCTTCTTCGCAGAACAATAGCAACAAAGCATGTTTATAATCCTTCTCAACTTGTGGATATATTGACAAAGGACTTAGGACGCAAGGATTTCAAATCATTTGTTCTTAATTTGGGTGTGTTCGATCCACACTCTCCACCTTAAGGGGGGNTTAGGGGGGGGGGGGGAGGGGTAATGGGCTCTTAATGGGCTTATGAGTTGTAATTAACTTACTCACTTTACGTTCAAAGAGTTTGTATATATATGACACAATGTGATCTGTTGATAATCAAGAAACCTATTTCACATAAACCTAAAGGCTTCTTAACAAATCTTCTTCAAGATCAACGTCTTACAGAGTATCATCGCCCAGGAGAGTGGATACTTCTCTTCGCAATCAGAACCGAGATACAGTGCACAACCACTTGGAAGCAGAGTATAACATACAATGTCAGAGTAATGATGAAAGACTCAATTTGCACCCCTCATCTCCCCTGCCAGAAAAAGACACAGAAAAGATATAATGGAAGATTCAGAAATTCGTCGCTCTCGGCGACCGAAATTAGAACGACCGTTAGCTCTCGAGTTTTACACTCCTCTGAATTTAAAGACACTAGCTTAAATTCAGATAATCTCCAAGATATTGAAATTCAATACAAGACTGAACACATGGCCTCAAATGAACGTAATGATATTGTTTTAAATACAGTGGGAACTGGTACAATATCCCATATAACTAAGATTCCTTCATCCTCACTGATGAATGTGGTGCAGACCCAGTTACCACCAAGTGTGGAGCCTATAAGCAGTAATGTCTTGTCTAGACTAGGACACAAAGAAGATGAGGTAATGGTAACAATCCCAAACTCCAATACTCCGCTCAAAAATTTGGGTAGAAAGAAACCAACCAAACCAATATCTAAGCTTTTTGTGAAAATCATCTCAAAACAAAAGACAATGCGTAATTCTCTTCAAGGGGCTAATTCAAGGAAACTGAATATGACTCATTCTCGTTGCTCTCCTAATAAAAGAATAGTAACAGAACCTATTGTGAATGATCAGTTAGGGAATAACTCCAATGTCACTAGCCAGCCTTAAGCTCTATTTGGTCCAGCGATTTGTAATAAGAGAGTGGATTTTCACAATCCGCCAAATCTTCTTCCTTAATCATAACTAGCTGGAACTGTCAAGGGATTGGGAACTCCTTATAGTTTGTCGACTCTGGGATATCCTAATTGGATTTTTCCCCAATATTATGTTCCTAATGGAAACTAAGAATCAAGATGAAGCGATTTGTAAAATAATAGACTGGATGGGTTATCATCAAAGGCTTACTATTCCTCCACAAGGCCTAAAACCATCTCCAATGGTGCTTCATTTTCTACTTTTTGCTTCATTTTGAAACAAAATTCACTCCAATGGTGCTTCATTTCTTGCTTCATTTTTTGAAGATGAAGTTTTTTAATTATAAGTTGGTCCTCTACTTTAACTTTATTATTAGTTCATTCTTAAACAAAATATGTATAGTGATATTATCCAATTTTATGTTATAAAATTATCTACTTTCTTTTAAACATTAAATATAATAAAAATACATATTAAATAGAAAATAAAAATTACAAATACATAACAAAAGTAAAATTAAAAATACATAATTAGTATAAAAAATAAACACAAATAAACATAATACATCATAAATTAACAATTAAAAATCCGGTAAACCACTTCCGAATCCACTTAAATCTTTAAAATAGTTTTCGAATGGATTTGATGTTTGAGGAGCTTGTTGAGTTTGTTGTTGTGCACCCCTATCTAGTAAAATTCGTGTTTGTTTGGCTTGAATATATGCACGAATATTAGGGTCTTGTAGGGCTGGGCATTCGGGTCCTCGGGTCAGGTTCGGGTAAGACCCGATCGGGTCCGGGTTTTCGAGTCTAGGAGTTTTGGACCCATTATGGAACCGAATGGTTTTCGGGTCGGAACCGGGTCAGGTTTAGACGGGTCTGGGTCGGTTCGGGTCTAGAATCTCAGAACCGAAAAAAACCCAAAAATTTATGGGTCCTAATTTTTTCGGGTATTTCGGACCCGATTGGACCCGAATGGACCCGAAAATATAAAAATACCCGAAATTTCATAAGTTACCCGAATTTTTTTCATAATACCCAAAAATTTTAAAACTAAAATCTGTCCAAAAAACTCAAAACCAATTGTCCAATTCTTTAACAACTCAAAATCAATTTCAATTTCAATTTCAAATAAAGCTCAAAGTTAGTTCCAATATAGATAAAAAAAATCAAATTGAGTTTTGAAACAACTCAAATTCTCCAAAGTGAAATAATTAAAACTCTCCAAACAACAATTCGGTTCTTTGGGTACCCGACCGGTTCTCGGGGTCGGGTCGGGTCCGGTTCGGGTACCCGTAACTCACCAAATTAAAACCCAATAGGGTATTTTAATTCTACGGTTCGGGTATGGTTCGGGTTTTTTCGGGTCGGGTCCGGGTCGGGTTTCGGTCTCGGGAATTATGCCCAGGCCTAGGGTCTTGTATGGAATTCACATCATGAAACACGATTTTGTTTTCTTCCTTTAGCTTTTTCAAAGCATAATTCTTACTTTGAATCTCTAAATAATGTTGTCTTTGTGCACTTGTGTTCTTTAACTGCTCCAAAAGTTGTTTATTCTCTTCTTCTAAAGTGTTGATAACAAGCGCCGTTTGATCTTCATTTTTCTTTTTAGTTTGGATTTTTTCACTCCAATTGGTCGTTTAGATGAAGATCCACCAAGATTGTTTTCATCATCATCTAAATTTAAAGAAAAAGAAGACAAACCAGGAGATTCTTGTGTAGCTGAATCAGAGGTATGATTTTCAAACTCTTGAGAAGTATCTTCGAAACCACATGAGCTTATCACTTTTCTTTTTGGAGTATGATCACCATCTTTAAACTTTTCAAAGTTCTTTATAATGTCTCATACGTGATCAAATTTCCAACCTTCTTTGTAATTTGGATCCTCCAAAAACATTGTTTTGGCTTGTTTAAACTGCAAACAATTTTTAATAAAGTATTTTAAAAATATATATATATATATATATATATATATATATATATATT
>OVBE01005509.1:0-21584 GCA_900406425.1 Iberis pinnata | reverse complement strand
ATATATATATATATATATATATATATATAATTTGGCCAAATATAAACCTTCCTTTGGACCGATTTAATGTTCGCATAAATATACATATATAAATCATATAATATTTTCCATGAAAAAATATCCTCAAAAAATGTCACTTTGGCGACATATTGATTCAAATGAATCCACTTTCAACATTAAACATGTACAATCAAATTTAATTATTGATTTAAATTTGATTTATTAATTAACTAAATTAATTTATATTCTTGCACAGACATATAACTAACAGTCTGTGGGTTCTTTATGTAAGAATATTACTATAGTCTAGTGGTTGAAGAAGAAAAAAGAATAACATGAGTTCGAACCGGCCAAACACAGTTTATTTGCGCGTTGACCAGAGGTGGGCTCCACTCTCTCTGAGCGGGTCCCACACGCGCAAAAACATTTTTTATTTTTTATTTTTTTTTACATCAAAATTGGGCCACAAACGAAATTAGCCCAATCCGAAAATTAATCTTCTTCAACCTAAAACCCTAAAAAAAAAAAAATGCAGCCGCCCACAGCCTTGTTCAAAGGCTGATTTTTTTTCGAAATAATACAAAAGATTTCGAAACTATAACCAAATTCATGATTTTTAGATCAAATTTCATAATCAAATTCAAACATTACTTTATAAAATCTGAAATTTAATAACTTTGATGAAAACTTGATCTAAACATGCCTAACCACAAATCCAAAATATTTTTCAAACATAAACCTTAAGAAAAAATCAGATTTAATAATCTGAAATTTTCACCCAAAAATAAATCCGAATTTATTTTATAAAATTATATATAAATCCGAAAATTTCTTTTAATAAAACCTTATTATCAAAAGAAACTGAATATGGTGGCTCTCATACCAATTGTTGGAGTTTTATAAATCCATAAACAATAAACCATATCAATTTCTGATGAATAAGAACAGACCCTATGTGACTTTAGATCTCTGGTGATGGGATGCAGAGAGTTTCTGTATTTTCGGCTAGAGTTGATTTGGGGACCATAACCCTCTATTTATAGAAAATCAATTTCTAGTTCGGCCCCTTATCAAACTAGAAATTACTAAAGGTATCCACAATTAATTATTTCATAACACTTATGCCTCAAGTCTTTAATTTATTACAAAAGTGATCACATAATATTTGACTTATTAAATAATAACCCTGAGACTTTATTATATACATATGTGACCCCAAAATTAATCTTACATCGTCTCTTTCTATCATTCATTTTTCATATCCAAGTAATCATCCAATACAAAGGAAGACACCATCAGTTATTATATTTTTTCCTCTTGGCTTCTTCTTGAATATAGATTTTGTCTTTCCCCACTTTGGATTCATGGAGATGACTACAGAATATATTTGATGGATGACAGGATGAGTAACAAAATCTCTGACTCTGGCACAAGACGCAGTGTTACCTCAAATCAAAATCTACATTCAAGTTCATATGTATAGGCTTCACGACTTGAGTAATGTGTGATATGACCTTAATTTGATAGCAGTTTTTGGCTGAGAATCCAAATCCATAGAGTAAAAGAAAGCTTTGACTCCCGCTTAGGCTGTGAATCCAAATCCATTGATTTAACGGAATGGATTTACTGAATAATTAGGGTAAAGAAATCATGTGTCTCAATTGGTAAAAAATAATCTCAACTTGCCTAAATGATATTACTTGTCTCACCCAACTAATGAATTTGTGCATGGGCAATTTTGTCCTTGCATTTAACTTAAAAAAAAAAAAAATTAAAATTAAGATCGGACCAATCGCCAATCCAATTTCCCAAACTCAACGCAACAACCTTCTTCTTCCTCTCTATCTTCTTCTTTTCTCAAGCTTAACTCGGAATTCCCTCTTCTACTCAAGACTTCCTTTTGCTCCAGGTACACCTTCTTCTTCTTCATCTTCTTCTTTCTTTAAGTTTGGGTTAGTGGTTGGAATAGGGATATAAATATTGAATGAGTTTAGTTTCAAGGATTTTAATGAATCTTAGAGACTCATAGCTGGAATTACATGTAGTATTAGTTGAATAGGGTATTAACCCATAAATTTGTGGTTTCATATATGAAAATCGACATGAATCGTGGTGAGAGGAACACTTGGAAAACTTTTGCGAAATACTACTACTTGTGATATCTTGGTTTAACTACATCTATTGTTTTAACTGGGTATAACTTGGCTTAACTAAGTTTACTGGTTTAACTAAGATTAACTACGTTTTCTGGTTTAACTAGGACTAACTACGTTTACTGGTATAATTGGGTTAAGTAGGTTCAACTATGTTTTTTGTTTAACTAGGTTATACTAATATTTTCTAAATATTGCAGAGGATAATGGAGGATAGCCGAGGTACACTTGTCATTTTTGACTCTGGAGGATTTTATTCACCAAACAACAACAAGGCCAGAAAGAGTAAGCTCAACAAATAAAACTGGAGAAAACAACGATTTACCTGGCATGCTTGCCGAGATAGAGCTTCATAAATCTCGGGGGCCATCATCCGATCTACAGAAGGGATAATCAAACCGTTGGCCCCGAGATGATTCACTAGACCGACACATGCAAGTTTGTCCTGCGCAAACGACATGCCTCTATGCGTAAACGAGAACGCCCAACTCCCTTTTGAGTTGTTGTGTCTCATCGTTTGGGAGCTTCCCCCTTCAGGATCTTGAGGCTCCCCAGCATTGTCCAAGTCACCTTCCAAACCTCCCACCTTGCCATCATCGCCGACCTTGGCCTCAGGCTCACCTTCCTTCTCCTCATCATCATCATCATCACCATCATCACCAAGAAGATTTTCAACTTCTTGGGCAAATGTTTCCAACCTGCTATCCACAAGATACAAATCAGCAATCATTTCGTTTAGGATATGAGAAACCGTGGGAGTTCCACTAGTGTTAGCAAGTGGTGGCACTGTCGATTCGGCAGCAGGAACATTTTTCCCTGTCGATGTTCCTGCAGCAAGAACATCCTATTGCCCCTTGGAAGAAGTATTTTCTTTCTCTTGGTGATCCTCAGCAGAAACACCATCATTCACCGTCTGTCCCTCATCAAGGACTTCTTCTCTTGAAACGTGTTCCTCAACAGCAACAATAGCTGAATTCGAGCCCTCCGTCGGGTCAATGACTATCACGTTAGAAGTTTGGCAATCCCAATTGGATCGATGCCTCTTCTTGGTTAATAACGGAGGACATGTATCCTCACTACCAGTCGAACCAGAGACCTTCACCTGCTTCCGTTGAAGAAGAAGATTTCTCTAGTTCGTCGTCAGTTAAAATTTTTTATTAAAAAGGGAGACACCTCGGCAACCCTACCTGAATCAATGAACGAGATTCCCTGTCGAATGCGTTTGTCGTCAAAATCCTTGATGTCGGTAATCCATGCGTTATGAATCCTCCTAAAGTCTTCAAGGAAGTTCGACGGAAAAGGACGAGAGTTGAGATGGAGTTCTGCAAACAACAAAACAAACTTTAGGTTAGATCGCCGGATTTATACAACTTACAGCTCAGCTTTTCCTAGGTGATATCTACCAAAGGTTTCCGTCCATTTCCTTTTCAGGATCCTTCCTACATCACCTACAGATTCCAGGAAGACCTTTAGGAAAAAGTATCTCCCCTTTCCGTTGTAGATCTTCGTGTCAGATTTGGTGTAAAACAACTTGTATTTGGGCTTAAAAATGATATACACAAAGCATGTGTTCAGCTTCGTCTTCTTTTGAGTCACTGGGTTGATTGATGATAAATTCTCCAGGAACCTAGCGCCGATCTCAACCCTGAATTCGTGTCCAAGTGCCAGAAGAGCTATCATGTGCCTGATTGAGGCAGCAGTTAGTTGTGAGATGGCAATCTTCCGTCTCGCACAATATGAGATCAACAACTTCGGCAGAGGGAGCCAGATGTGACATTTCCTGAGAAGGGACTCGTATAGACAAACACAACCTTGGGGGCAATCCCAAGGTCGTTGACGAGGTATGGGAATCATGAAAGGAATCCCGTTGAAGAAGGAGAAATCTCGAGCAAGATCTCGAAGGGTTTGCTCTCTGCACTTGGTAGGGAGGAGACTTGTAAGCTCGTCGTCAGGCTGGATCCAATTGCCTTGAGAAACCCTTTCTTCGGGGGTAACTTCTATGTCGGCGATACTCAGATCATCACGGGAGGCAGAACGTTCATTAGGGTTTAAACATGAGGAAGACATAGTTTAAAATCGGCGATATTACCGAGCTGTTAAAGATAAATTACCGAGCTGAAAATATTGTAGAGAGAGAAAGAAGAGAGAAGGGAGAGCGTTTGTACATGCGAAGAAAATTCTTGAAAAAGTGAAGTGTAAGAATGAAGACGCGAAGGGGTATTTATTTCCTTGGAAGATGGCGGCTACCGAGAAAAGGCATCGTGTGGAAATATGGGGATGGATGCGATGCTTCAGATTTCCCCTACGAAAATGATTCACAAAAGGCTATAGGAGCATTAGATGCACTTTAGCTGGAATAAACTTTTATTTATCAAGTTCGTTCGATGATTTGTTGCACCATCGCCGACCTGGGGGGATTACCTGTTGATATCGGGTTTAGCACCCAGCCAAAAGCCCATTTCAGCTAAAGGGTGGGCGACGACCTAAAAGACTTGAGACGATCTGGGCCGATCTGACGAGCTGGGCCTGTCTTGTAAAAGCCCATTAGGTTGAAACATGCAATTAGGGTTTTAAGCATATATTCTTAATATACATACCCATATAATTACTCTTCTAAAGATATATGAAATTTCTCTTGAGATCATCTAGTTTGCCCACAAGATCAAAGATTAAAACTATTTTTTTGTCACATATTAAAACTACTTGTAAAATCTATGTTCAACAATTACTATTTCGTGTAATCCACTAGAATCGGCTGAAGTATGTTGTAACAACCTTGTTGACTCCATTTATTTTGTTTCTTGAAGAAGACCTAAGCCAATGATGTTTTCTTCATTACTTGAGCTAAACCGGGACGACTTAATCTTCAAATGTCAAAGACTCGATATATGAACCAACTGGTTTAGAACAACCAATGAACCTGGGTTTGCCAAAATCAAAAATTTAATGAATTCTTTTTGTTGTCACATTAATCTCTGGACCACAATGAGCCGGCCCAATAACCCATACTCCATAAATAAGAGAAAATGCACTCGCTATGCGAGCGGCCAGGTTCGATCCCTGGTCTGGTAACTAGGCAGCAAAGGCGGCACACCACTAGGCCACTTGCTCCTTGTTAAATTTAATGAATTCTTAGAACCATACTTATTTATTTATGATATAATTGAAGGTAGGTATAGTTAGGAATTTAATTTCACATGTACGATTTAATGCAAAAACAAAGCTTGCAAAAACTCATGGATTACATTGACGTCAAACAAAACAGAGCAACATATGCTTTGTTTTTTTTTTAAAGGGAAAAAAATATAAAAAATAAAACAGATTTGATAAACTAACAAGATGATGAAAATACAATTTCTCTTCGGTTTAGTTATTAATGTTTATTCCAAATCAAAAGTTTTACCAAAAGAGCTACTCGAGATCACGATTGAAAGAAATATCGTGTCACCTAAGAAGAAACTCGTGCTTCGTATCTTCAAACCAAGTCCGATTGAAGAACGTTGGTATATTAGAATATGGCATCGGAGATTGCCCGATGAGGAGCTATGGATAACCAAACAGAAACAACCCATTCTCCAAGCCTATTGGAACCCTACACATCTCAAACTCCATGCTGATTCTCCTTGATCAGCACGGTACTCGTGTATGGTCGACCCACGGCAACGGGATTAGCAAGTCACCGTTGATGGGAGAGCTTCTAGAGAGCTTCTAGATACAGGCAATTTTGTGTTGAGGTACGTGAACAACGACACAAGATATTTGTGGCAGAGCTTTGATTTTCCAACATATACTTTAGTCTCGGGAATGAAATTTGGGTGGGATGCAAAGTCGGGACTAAACAGAGTTTTGGTGTCTTTTTAGAAGAAGTGGTGATGATCCATCAACTGGTTATACGGATATGGCCTGGAGCGGAAAGACCTCGTGCAGAGTTTTGTTCGGCGCCAGGGTGTGCCAACCAGCGGAGTAATCTGTGGCTATCTCAAAATGACGTGGAACGTGAGAATATGTCTTACAGTACGTACAACAGAGTTGTGACCATAGATGAAGCCACATATGACTTCAATGTCGAGAATAAAACAAATATTCTCGATATTGAAGCTAATGTCTAGTGGATATTTGTTGCAAAAAAGGTGGATATTAACGATCGACAAAACCCGAGAATTATCAGATTTTATGTGGCCACGTGACTAATGTGACCGATATAACAATTGTGGAAATAGTGGGATCTGTTCCACAAACACGTGCGAGTGTTTACCGGGATATAAACCCGAAGATGAAGATGCTTGGGGGATGGAAGACACACTTAGATTGTGAAGGAGATAAATTGTAAAATTTGGGCATGTTGAAATTGCATGACACAACATTGACATAGGTTAACAAGAGCCATTGATTGAAATAATGCAGGAATAAATTCCTCGAGAATTGTAACTGCACAACTGGAGAGCTCCTTGATCTCCGCATAAACATCAATGCCGGCCAATATCTGTTTGTTAGAGTGCCAGCCATTAATATAGGTTAGACTTGTTTTAACGCTCCGACCTTTTAACCGAAACCAATAATTTAGGAAAACAACTTTGAATCAACACGTTGCTATATGATGGTCATGGTACTTGAGAACAATGCTTCACATGTGTTGTTAGAGTATAAATACTCTGTTGCAGTCAGAGTAATTTATAACTTTGATAAAATATACTACTTTTGTCTCTATAGTGACAGTGGCAAAGGAAAAGAATATGAGTAGAAAAACCAAAGCACTAATTGCCGCTGCTGCTGTTATCGTCAGTAGGCTTCTTCTGATTTTCATATATTGCTATTGGAAAATAAAGAGGAGACCAACTACTTAACTTAGACCTATTGGTTGATATATGTATTTGTGATTTTTGAATCGTGTACGTGTTAGTGTATCAAAAATACAAAATAGTTTTCTTTTCTATAACAGGGGTTTTACAATGTGCACCAATGAAGCAATTAGATGTTGCCACGGCCACGGGAAATTTTTCAGATTCCACGTAGTTGGTCAAGGTGGTTTCGGCATTGTTTACAAGGTAGTATAAAACTACACTACTTTATAATATATATATATATGTTCACATGAGCTAATTGCAACAGGGAACGCTACCTGATGGCCAACCAGTCGCAGTTAAAAGATTGTTGAAACAGTCGGCTCGTGGAATCCAAGGATTCATGAATGAAGTAAATTTGTTTCCTAGCGTTCATCATATAAACCTTTTCCAACTTCTTGGATACTGTTTCGAGGGGGACGAAAAAATTCTGATATTTGAGTATTTGGAAAACTCCAGTCTAGATACTTACATTTTTGGTAACTTGAATGTTTATTTAATTTTGTTTGGGGGTCAAACTGATTAAATTGTGTCCTTTCATAGATGAAACTCGAAACTCTGAGCTCAAATGGGACACGAGACTCTAAATCACCATTGGAATTGCTAGGGAACTCTCATATCTTCACCAAGAGTCTCAGATTCGGATAATCCATATGGACCTTTAACCGAGCAATATATTGCGTGACAAAAATATGATCCCAAAGATTACAGATTTTGGTATGGCCAAGCTCTTTAGAAGCATGTACAACGAAGATGACTGGAATTTAGTAAGACTTAGTATTAGCATTGTCATTGTGTATATAATAACTAACTAGCTATACAACAGTATTTACTTAGCGGTTACATTTCTCCCGAATATGCAATGGACGGCAAGTACTCATCTAAATCGAATACATTTAGCTTCGGAGTCTTGCTACTTGAAATCATATTTGGAAGGAGAAACAGAGACTATCTCGACAAGATCGACGAAAACCTTATAAATCACGTAAGGTTTTACCACTTTTAATTGAAAACAAAATAAAACATAATAACAATATGAAACTGTTTTTGTTAATCTAAAATTAAAAAAGTCATCATTCTTTTCTTAGTGATTAAAACCAAATGAGAATTCAAAAACCGAAAATAATAATCAAAGTTGAAGTATGTGAATATAAATCTGCAAAAATAAACTCCAATATATAATATTTTTTATGGACAGATATGGAAGAATTGGAAGGAAGAAAAAGCGCTCGTAACCATAGACCCTAATATCACGGTTACAGTTCGATCGTCGTGTGAAATTTTAAGGTTTATACAAATTGGTCTTCTCTGTGTTCAAGTTTGTGTAGAAGATAGACATGTAATGCCTTACGTCATATTAATGTTGACAAGCGACACAACACAAATTGATCAGCCTAAACCTCCGGGTGATTTTGTCCGTATAACAGGTTACGAGGTTGGTTCGTCGTCATGCACAGTTTTCCAAGTAACTAACTTCACCATCCTAGGTCGATAAATCCAGGATTGTTGTGGTGAAACCCACTTTAATTGAATTACTAGTATTATGTGTTAGAAAGAAAAATAGTTAAATGATGTATATTAGAGAGAGCACAAAATATTAACTTATATATTTGTAATAAGACATTCCAAAGTATAGTTTTACCAAAAGAGCTACTCGAGATCACGATTGAAAGAAATATTGTGTCACCTAAGAAGAAATTTGTGCTTAATATCTTCAAAACAAGTACGATTGAAGAATGTTGGTATATTGGAATATGGTATCAAAGATTGCCCGATGAGGTGTTATGGATAGCAAACAGAAAAAACCCACTCTCCAAGCCTGTTGGAACCCTACACATCTCAAACTCCAAGCTGATTCTCCTTGATCAGCACGGTACTCGTGTATGGTCGACCAACGGCAATGGGATTAGCAAGTCACCGTTGATGGGAGAGCTTCTATATACAAGCAAATTTGTGTTGAGGTACATAAACCACGACACAAGATATTTGTGGCAGAGCTTTGATTTTCCCACATATACTTTAGTCTCAAGAATATAATTTTGGTGGGATGCAAAGTCAGGGCTAAACAGAGTTTTGGTGTCTTGGAGAAGAAGTGGTGATGATCCATCAATTGGTTATTACATATATGGCGTGGAGCGGAATGGTCTCGTGCAGAGTTTTGTTCCACGCCAGGGTGTGCCAACCAGCCGGAGTAATCCGTGGATATCTCAAAACGACGTGGAACGTGAGAATATGCCTTACAGTACGTACAACATAGTTGTGATCAGAGATGAAGCCACATATGTCTTCAATGTCTAGAATAAAACAATATTCTCGATATTGAAGCTTATGTCTAATGGATATTTGTTACAAAAAGGTGGATTTTAATGGTCGACAAAACCCGGGAATTATCAGATTTTATGTGGCCACGTGACCAATGCGACCGATATAACAATTGTAGAAATAGTGGGATCTGTTCCATAAACATGTGCAAGTGTTTACTGGGATATAAACCCGAAGATGAAGACGCTTGGGGGATGGAAGACTGTGTAAGGAAGACACAATTATATTGCAAAGAAGATAAATTTCAAAAGTTGGACATGTTGAAATTGCATGACACAACATTGACACTGGTTAACAAGAGCCATGGATTGAAAAAATGCAAGAATAAATGCCTCGAGAATTGTAACTGCACAGCTGGAGAGCTCCTTGATCTCCGCATAAACAACAATGCCGGCCAAGATCTGTTTGTTAGAGTGGCAGCCATTGATACATGTTAGATTTGTTTTAACGCTCCCAACTTTAAACTGAAACCAATAATTTAGGACAAGAACTTTGAATCAACACTTTGCTATACGATGGTCATGGTACTTGAGAACAATGCTTCACATGTGTTGTTAGAGTATAGATACTCTGTTGCAGTCAGAGTAATTTATAGCTTTGATAAAATATACTACTATTGTCTCTACAGTGACAGTGGTAGAGGGAAAGAATATGAGTAGAAAAACCAAAGCACTAATTGCCACTGCTGTTGTTGTCGTCAGTGGGCTTCTTCTGAGTTTCATATATTGCTATTGGAAAAGAAAGAAGAGACCAACTACTCAAATTGGGCCTATAGGTTGGTATATGTATTTGTGATTTTTGAATCGTGTACGTGGTAGTGTATCAAAAATACAAACTAGTTTTCTTTTCCATAACAGGGGTTTTACAATGTGCACCAATGACGCTATTTGATGTTGCCACGGCCACGGGAAATTTTTTAGATTCCAACGTAGTTGGTCAAGGTGGTTTCGGTATTGTTTACAAGGTAGTATAAAACTACAGTACTTTATAATATATATATATATATATGTTCACATGGGCTAATTGCAACAGGGAACGCTACCTGATGGCCAATCAGTCGCAGTTAAAAGATTGTTGAAACAGTCGGCTCGTGGAATCCAAGGATTCCTGAATGAAGTAAATTTTATTGCTAGCGTTCAACATATAAACCTTGTCCAACTTCTTGAATACTGTTTCGAGGGGGACGAAAACATTCTGATATTTGCGTATTTGGAAAACTCCAGTCTAGATACTTACATTTTCGGTAAGTTGAATGTTTATTTAATTTTATTTGGGGGTCAAACTGACTAAATTGTGTCCTTTCATAAATGAAATCCGAAGCTCTGAGCTCAATTGGGACACGAGACTCCAAACCACCTTGGGAATTGCTAGGGGACTCTCATATCTTCACTAAGAGTCTCGGATTCGGATAATCCATATGGACCTTAAACCGAGCAATATATTGCTTGACAAAGATATGATCCCAAATATTGCGGATTTTGGGATGGCCAAGCTCTTTAGAAGGAAGTACAACGAAGATGACTGGAACTTAGTAAGAATTAGTACTAGCATTGTCATTGTGTATATAATAACTACCTAGCTATACAACTGTCTTTACTTAGCGGTTACATTTCTCCCGAATATGCAGTGGACGGCAAGTACTCAGCTAAATCGGATACATTTAGCTTCGGAGTCTTGCTACTTGAAATCATATCTAGAAGGAGAAACATAGACTATCTCAACAAGAACGACGAAAGTCTTATAAATCACGTAAGGTTTTACCACTTTTTAATTGAAAACAAAACAAAACATAATAACAATCTTAAACTGTTTTTGTTAATCTAAAATTAAAGCCATCATTCTTTTCTTAGTGATTAAAACCAAATGGGATCTATTTTCAAGAATTCAAAAACCAAAAATAATAATCAAAGTTGAAGTATGTGAATATAAATATGCAAAAATAAATTCCAATATATAATATTTTTATGGACAGATATGGAAGAATTGGAAGGAAGAAAAAGGGCTCGTAACCATAGACCCTAATATCACGGTTACGGTTCGATCATCGTGTGAAATTTTAAAATTCATACAAATTGGCCTTCTCTGTGTTCAAGTTTGTGCAGAAGATAGACCTGTAATGCCTTACGTCATATTAATGTTGACAAATGACACAACACAAATTGATCAGCCTAAACCTCCGACTGATTTTATCCGTAGAACAGGTTACGAGGTTGGTTAGTCGTTATCCACGGTTTCCCAAGTAACTAACTTGACCATCCAGGGTCGATAAATCCAGAAGTTCCAGGAGTGTTATGGTCAAACCCACTTTAATTGAATTACTAGTATTATGTGTTAGAAAGAAAAAATAGTTAAATGATGTATATTAAAGAGAGCACAAAATATTAACTTATATATTTGTAATAAGACATTCCAAAGTATGGTTTTACCAAAAGAGCTACTCGAGATTACGATTGAAAGAAATATCGTGTGACCTAAGAAGAAATTTGTGCTTGGTATCTTCAAACCAAGTCCGATTGATGAACGTTGGTATATTGGAATATGGCATCGGAGATTGCCCGATGAGGTGTTATGGATAGCAAACAGAAACAACCCACTCTCCAAGCCTGTTGGAACCCTACAATCTCAAACTCCAAGCTGATTCTCCTTGATCAGCACGGTACTCATGTATGGTCGACCAACAGCAACGAGATTAGCAAGTCACCGTTGATGGGAGAGCTTCTAGATACAGGCAACTTTGTGTTGTGGAACATAAACAATGACACAAGATATTTGTGGCAGAGCTTTGATTTTCCCACATATACTTTAGTCTCGGGAATGAATTTTGGGTGTGTTGCAAAGTCAGGGCTAAACCGAGTTTTGGTGTCTTGGAGAAGAAGTGGTGATGATCCATCAACTGGTTATTACAAATATGGCGTGGAGCAAAATGGCCTCATGCAGAGTTTTGTTAGGTGCCAGGGTGTGCCAACCAGCCGGAGTAATCCGTGGCTATCTCAAAACGACGTGGAACGTGAGAATATACCTTACAGTATGTACAACATAGTTGTGACCATAGATGAAGCCACGCATGTCTTCAATGTCTAGAATAAAACAAATAATCTCGATATTGAAGCTTATGTCTAGTGGATATTTGTTGCGAAAAAGGTGGATTTTAACGGTTGATAATACCCGGGAATTATCAGATTTTATGTGGCCACGTGACTAATGCGACCGATTTAACAATTGTGGAAATAGTGGGATCTGTTCCACAAACACGTGCGAGTGTTTACCGAGATATAAACCCGAAGATGAAGACGCTTGGGGGATGGAAGACTGTGTAAGGAAGACACAGTTAGATTGCGAAGGAGATAAATTTCAAAAGTTGGGCATGTTGAAATTGCATGACACAACATTGACATAGGTTAAAAAGAGCCATGGATTGAAATAATGCAGGAATAAATGCCTCAAAAATTGTAACTGCACAACTGGAGAGCTCCTTGATCTCTGCATAAACATCAATGCCGGCCAAGATCTGTTTGTTAGAGTGCCAGCCATTGATATATGTTAGACTTGTTTTAATGCTCCGACCTTTTAACTGAAACCATAATTTAGGAAAACAACTTTGAATCAACACTTTGCTATATGATGGTCATGGTACTTGAGAACAATGCTTCACATGTGTTGTTAGAGTATAAATACTCTGTTGCAGTCAGAGTAATTTATAACTTTGATAAAATATACTACTTTTGTCTCTACAGTGACAGTGGCAAAGGGAAAGAATATGAGTAGAAAAACCAAAGCACTAATTGCCGCTGCTGCTGTTATCGTTAGTGGGCTTCTTCTGATTTTCATATATTGCTATTGGAAAATAAAGAAGAGACCAACTACTTAACTTAGACCTACTGGTTGGTATATGTATTTGTGATTTTTGAATCGTGTACGTGTTAGTGTTTGTTTGTTTGATTTTCTTCTACTTTCAGTTAATCGATCTGGTTTGTTTGTTTGATTTTCTTCTTTTCCCAATTATGTTTTCCGATTTGTCTGGATTGTTCGTCGATGATTTAGATGTTCAATTTTGTGTATAACTGAAAGTACTTGTTTCAAAGAAGTTCTCAGAAGTTTGTAACTTTGGAGTAGATTCTGATCTTATTCCAGCAATTTTATTTGTTTTCATTTTCACTCTATCCAAATCAGGATTTTACTGTTTATGCATATATGATTCATCTATGTTACATCACGTTACTCTGGGTGGTCTTAAGTGGTTCCTGAGTGATTTTAGCTGACTTGTTGTTGAATGATTCAACAAAGATTGGTGCAGCATCAACCAACTCAGCATTCAACCTCTGAAGAACTTAGCATTGGAAAGATCAAATTCAAGGCATTTGACTTGGGCGGTCATCAAATTGCTCGAAGAGTGTGGAATATTTACTATGCTAAGGTGAAATCTCATTCAATATTTTTGCTTTATGCAGCCTTCTTTAAAATCAGCCGTATGAGCATTTGATCTATAACCTTACATAATCTTAATAACCACTGTCTATCTTAAAAGGGAAGCTTTTGAATCAAAGAGATTCACTATAATCTTGTTTCTTCTTGTGGGTTTTCATAGGTTGATGTTGTGGTCTACCTAGTAGATGCTTATGAAAAAGAGATTTGCATAATTAAAGAAAGAGCTCGGTGCACTCCTCTCAGAAGAATCTCTAGGCACTGTGCCATTCCTCTTCCTAGGAAACAAAATCGACATACCATACGCTGCATCTGAGGACGAGCTTATGTTCCAACTTGGTCTCTCTGTTGCTTTGGTTACTTAATCCTTTTTTGTTGATAAATGGAGTGGAGGGGAATCCTCTGCTATATGTTCATATGTCTCTGAGTTAATTTAAAAGTCATTTTAACGACCATAATCTGAAGTATTATTTGCTATTTTCATTGCTTTGTAATTTTATAGTTGATTTTTCTCTTTGTAAAATTGTTGAATTTGCATAAATACATGTACACAAGGTGTCATTGTAATAAAAGAAAAGTACCAAATATCATGAAGCATAGGTAAATGTTAAAGTGATTCTTTTTTCTCTCACATCAACTATGAATAAAGAAATATAAATGTTCAGCATGATTCTCTACTGCTGTTCTGAAATTGCTAATTGTTAACGTGAGATAAAACTTAGTCTATATAATATGATCATGTACATATTATAGAAAAATAATGTTGAAGTTAACTATTGGGATATAAAACTTATTGCATAATAAAGATTGGATAAGTACATACCTATTAGCTGTAGTACATCATAACTGAAAATAAGTGGATAAACGAAAAAAGGTACGCTGCTCATAAATTTTTCTTTGTATCTTGTGAATAATCAAAACATATAAAAAACTATTATATTTATACGCCTATAATATATAAATGAATATAGTATTGAACTTAATAGAGAAGTACCTGGAAGAGTTGTCACAAATTTTGAAGAATTTTATTATATACAACATTTTTAGTTTTCTTGGCACGTTTACCCTATTCATCGATAATAATAATTTTCAAGCCTGGCCAAAATCTTAACTTTTGATACTGCAACGTATAGTTGTCAATGGGAAAAAACGGGTCTAGGTAAGTAGATACCAACATGAGATAAACTTTGACCTTGACTTTTGTTAATGGTCATTCCAAAGCAAGGTATAACTAGAAATTGTCTTCCTTGAAAAAGAAATGGCAATCTGATGTCTGAAGGTGTAAGAACCATCCTCGGAAGATAAACTTTGTTATCAATGTTATTCCCAGTTAATACTTTTGCTTCAATGATGTGATTTCCCAATTGCGTTACTTGCGACCTTGTCCCATTGCAAAGACCATATTTCTGGTCAATATTTCTTATGAGCATAATAGGAACGCCCAATTTCAACCTCAAAACGTGGTTCGGAAAACCAGCACGCTTTATGGCATTAAGATACTCATGAGATATGTCATTGTTTCTTGCTTTTGAAGAATTAGAATTACAAATCTTATCAGAACTAAAATATTCTTTAACTTCTCCAGGAAGAAGATCTATGATGCAATCGTTAACCTCATTAACATCATCATTCGTTGGACAAAGTATTGCACGTTCTTTGAAAAAATTGTGGTCACTGAGATTATGAAGCAAATCAAGATAAATGGAACTAGTCATGGAGTCAACAGGGTGAATTGAATCAAGGAGAAGCTTGTCTTCCGGTATATTTATAATCGATTCACCATCATTGGATTCTGAAAGCTTTCCATCTCCTAGCTTAAGAATCCAATCAGAAAACTCTTTGATGTTTCTTGCTCAGAAGGATCGGATTCAGCCGTTAGTCTCATATTATTTATTAGTTTTAGAACTTTGCAAGATTTCCATAAAATCGAAGAAGTGAGAGAAGCCTGAACTATTTGTTGTGTATTTCCTTTCGGTATAACTGCCGGAATTTGTCGAAAATTACCTCCAAAGGCAATAGTTTTTCCACCAAAAGTTTTGTAGTTTTTAGTAACATCTTGTAGAGTTTGATTAAAAGCTTCGAAACAATGTCTATGCATCATTGGAGCCTCATCCCATAAAATCAACTATGCTTTAAGCAACAAATTACCTAGATCGTTGTCACGTGAAATAAAGCATGTGAAAATTTCATTTACTTGCAGCGGTAACGCAAACCGAGAATGTGCGATTCATCCGCCATCTAGTAATAACACTACCATTCCACTTGATATTACATTTATTGCAATTTCTCATATTGAACGAATGTAGGTAGACATTGTTTTCCAAAGGAATGTTTTACTTGTGCCACCATATCCAGAGTTAGATTTTGTAGCTCCAATTATATGATCATATATCTTCTTTTGTTCAATTGTTAACTTCAAAACATAGTTTTATGTTCTTCACCACAATTATATTTATCGTAGCACAACTTATCTTGTATTAGTATGTTAACCGACAAAGAGAAATTGTTGTTTTCTGGAATTGGCATTGGTTTGAAACTACGTAGAGTACTTCCATTTTCACGTAACAACTTTTCAATATCTAACAACGCTTCATTTTGAATTTGTTCATCTGTCATCTCATGACCTGAAAACTCTAAGCAATTTGGTGAGGTTTTGGAGAATTAATGAAATAATATCAAATATTTCTTTTTTAATATGTACCTGGTCTTCGAAGTATTTTTCTTTGCATGTATAAAACATCATCTGAGAGTTGCATCAACGTATTTAGCCAAAAATGATTAGGTTTTGATAAACTTTAAGACAATTAAAACGATACAAATAACCTTATCATGTATTGTCAACTTCCCAGTTGACTTTCTTCATTAATCGCATTGATATATTATTGATCATCTTCAAGAAGATCTAAAGCATAACATGCATCTTTGAATGTTGGATATAGAATTCCTCTGACTGTTCGAATATCTTCGTAACTTGTAGGTCCTTTTTCGTGTTTATTAGCATTTTGTGTAGAATAATTCACCAGCTGACGGCGAAACATAATATATCCTTCCAACGACAACACTTCTTTGTCGTGGTGTGAATTTTGTTCCTTTTTTGTTCCAAACAAATGCTGCAGGGAATTCTGCGTACGTAAGTTTTCTTGCTTAGGGTTCTCCGCATTTGTTTTCATTCACTCTAAGAATTGTGATGTTAACTGAAGTGGTATTGTGTATCTATATAAACATGTTAAAAACATAGTTAGTACAATCTCTTAAATGAAGAAGAAAACTTGACCGTAATCAATGAACATGCTATATGATTTAAAATATCGTACAATATATTCATAAGAAAAAGGAAGCATCTTTAATACCCTTAAGTTTAGAAAGAGATTAATTTTACCAGAAGGTACATAGGATTTAACTATTTTGAGTATCTGTTAACGAACATCTATTTTACCAGAAGGCACTTAATGTTCCTAGTATTTAACTTCATGCATTTTTCATAAAACTTAAAAATTCTATTATAAAACTCTTATATCCAAATTAGAAAAGAAAATGAAACATTTCATCAAACATGTGGTGTGCATAACTTCATTTAGAAGAAACAAAAAAAAACATATTTTAAAAGGAAATGAAGCATTTTATCAAACATGTGGTGTGCACAATTTCGGGTCTGATTTGTAACGACTGTTACGTTTGGCTTTTGCTGTAGACTTTTGGCTGCAAAGATTTTGGATGTAACAGTTGTGATTTTTTTTTAAATGATAATAAAAGTCTGATTGGTAACCAAAACTGTAAATGTTGGAAGTGTTACTTTTAATAATAAAAAAATATTTGTTAAAATAATATTATGTCAAATTAATAATTATATAATGACAAAAAAACTTTGCACACTATTATTTTTTTCATGTATGCTCAAAATTATTAACTCTTTTTATTGATTTCATAATATGGAATTATATATAATTTATTCAAGGGAAAATTCACAAAAACTATTGAATATAATTCAAATTATTCACTAAATAAAATATTTAGCGTCGAGTAGCCCACATAGCATTAGCAATTTCGTCACAGAAAACCTCCATATATTGTCACCATCTGGTTCATTCGCATTTGACGAGTCTTCTTCATTTGGATCATTTTTTACTTG
Source organism: Iberis pinnata (assembly GCA_900406425.1). Taxonomy (NCBI): domain Eukaryota; kingdom Viridiplantae; phylum Streptophyta; class Magnoliopsida; order Brassicales; family Brassicaceae; genus Iberis; species Iberis pinnata. Next base: position 3,717 of record OVBE01005509.1, on the reverse strand, counting down.
CACATATTCTGCTTGAAAATCAGGATCCTTGATGTTTGATTTACGAATAAAATTATGGAGGGTCATTGTTGCTACCACAATTTTTCGCATTGTAGAAATTCGATATCTCGATTCACCTTTCATAACTTGCCATTTCCCTTTCCAAACTCCAAAATTTCTCTCAATAACATATCGAAGTGATGAATGACGACGATTAAACATTTTTTTATAGTTTCGTATAAAGGTAACTTTCATGTGATAATTATTAATTGATAACTCATTTATTTTCTAATGTAATATACTTAATAACGGTTTAATTACTATATAGGAAATTTCTGCAGCAAGTCATATACAGAAAAAACACCACTCCAAGATCTTGATATGGTAGAAAAAAAATTTCTCTAATGTTATTGTTGGAACTGATGATGGGTGGGTGGTTGGAAATGATCCTGATGGGTAAGTGTTGATGCAAGATAATGTGACTGATACACAAACTGAAGGAGAAGAACCTGACTTAGGCGATGACCAAGAATCAAATTTTCGTGGATATCCAAATACTGAAGTTCCTACACAAACAGATAAAATTCATTCAACTGCTAATGTTAGACGTAAACGTAAAGGATCAACTAGTAACAAAAAATCTGAAATTTTGATGGCATACGAAAGAAGATCAGAGACCATTCGAGTTGCTGGCGAAGCCATGAGATCAGACATGGAAATAGTTGTACGTCGTATACGCCAGATTTCTAATATCGAATATAATTCGACTTTCTATTGGGATATTATGTCCTTGATGGAAAAAAATGAATCAGGCAGACAAATGGTTTTGGGAATGTCAAACGACGAAATGTCATTAATTATCTACAACGAGCAATCGAAATGGAGAGATGACCGACTTCTTTTTCATACTATAGTTTTATTTAGTTATGTTAGAAATTTTATTTATTAGAATAAATTTAATTATATTTTAATATATCTTTTAATAAGTGAAATTATTTTATGTCATATTTAATTTTTATTTTTTATTTTATATTTTTATAATTTATTTATTTAATATGATATAAGTATAAGTTAAAGTTTATAATTTATAAATGGATCTTACAAGAATGAAAATAAAATGAATATTATTTGTAAACTATTTTATTTTATTTTATTGAACTATATTTAAATTATAATAAATTTTACATATAATTTGGTGAAATAAACATTTAATTTTTTAAAGTTAAAAATAATTTAAGTTTACCAAAAACTAGTTATTGATGGCTTTTAAAAAGTAAAAAAGAAAAAAAGTTGTTTTTATGGCTTTTACTACAAAAAAGTTGAAAAAGCTTGATTGGTAAAAATATGCCTTCAAAATCTTGTAAAAGTTTTCCAAGTAAAAAAGTCACTATCAATAACCCCCTTTATTTAGAAGAAAATAAAAATAAATGAAAAAAAAAAGATTTTTGGTATTATAAAAATCTGGTTACTATTCAAATTAGAAAAAAGGCATTGTACAAAAATGAAGTTTGGAACAAATTTTAAGAATTCACTTGGGATGAGAAACTTAATTGTGCAAATAAATAAGAAGATCACCGAGAGATTTATTGTGCAAAGAAATTTTAAAAAGAAACTTGAAAAGTTAAAATTCCTTTCTAATACAAAATAATATTCTTAAGAAGGAGAATCAAAAGTACCAAAAATAAAAAGGCGAAAGAGAGAGAATACCAGAGAATGATTATAGGCTATAACTTACTCACTAAATAATAAAATGGAGAAAAACTGAAAGAAACTTGTTTCAGAGAAGAAGACCAGTTAAATTGTTATTCATATAGAATTAAAAAAAAAGTTAGAAGATCATGGAGTGATAGTTATAGTTAAAATTCTTCAATTATAGTTGTGAAGTTAATATGAGTTAGTTTCTACGTAAGATTTGCAAAATAATAAATATTTTTATTTTTAAAATTTTGAAAAATCGACACAACAAACTAAGAACATATGACAAATGGAGAACATATCAGTTTTCATTTTTTTTTTTTTGTCGTCTGAGCTAAAATTATTGAAAAGAGAGCGAAGGATTACAGGAGTACAGAACTAAGACCGAAATGGAAAAAATAAAAACAGAGAACTAAAGACGGGAGGCAAACAGACGCCACGACAAAAGAAAAAACCAAGCAAAACAGCAACCAAGAGACGAAACTCTGAAACCGCAGCTCTGAGAGGCACTTAACTCCATCTGCGGCACAAGAACGCAAGCCAAAACGCAAGCCCCAGGGGTACAACCAAACAAGGCTAATCCCTATAGTCACCATGACAGGTACACATCCTACCTTGTAAAGAGCACATTGAAACCATGAGACGGACTAGAACATACCAGCCAGGAAACGGAAGACCGTAGACTGGCGGAAAGCCAAAGAAGTCCGATAGGAGGCGAAGTCGAAACTGCAAAGCAGACGACCGGAGAACGCTGAGAATGGTTTCACCGAGGCAGGTGGAATGATCAACCACCAGGTAGAAATAACAACCGCAACCTCTACAGAGCTACACATCCGCAAACCCGGAGGAGTAACGATTGAAAACTGAAGAGATTCTGAAGCGCGACGAGAGAACAAAACGATCAAGACCAACAGAGTGAAAAGAGTAAACCTCCACCATACGAGAACAGAGAAACCACAAACAACAAAAGACACGAACCAGCAACAATTACCCGCAACAAAAGAGAAAAAAAGCACCACACCAAACTAACCACACCTAAACCAAGCCCTCAAAACAGCCGAACCACAGAAAACCACCCAAACCACCCAGAGGAAAGATAGCCCGCAACTCATACCAGCCACATGACATCACCGGCTGAGACCCAGTGTAGAACCCTCCTGTGCCAGGGGACCCGGGCCTGGCGAAACCGACACCGCCAGCACACAACACAGGAACCTCCCACAACAGCTACTACCAACAAGGCCAACCGAGAGATCCTTGCACGCCGAGCAGGGAAAGATGACGGACCACAACCAAAAAAGCAGAGGAGGAAACCCGAGGCAAAACCAAAACCAGAGGAGACAAGGCAAGGAGAGAGCCAAGAAACCACCGACGAAAAACCGTCTAAACCAGCGACAAGAACGCCATATGAAGAAGGAGACACACCGAGACTTGCTTCGACAACCTAAAGACGACGACAAGCAAAAAGACGGTGGATCCGGCGAGTGGCGCTAAGGAAGCCGCCGTCTACGCCGGATCGAAGCAGGTAAAATGGAAGAACTTAACCAGGCGGCGCTATGGTTTTGGTATCAGTTTTCATTTAAGTGACTTTTATTTTAATATTAATATATAAAAATTAACTTATTTTATTTTACCACCAAAAATACTAAATGTTCCAAATAATTAGTATGTTGACTAACAGACAGATATGGTTGATATATTCCACTTTCCGATTTGATACAAACAACTCTGAACGCTTGAAGTTTGAGGATTAGACCGAAGACTTTGATTGTCTGCTTTGGGATGCAAATCCCCCTCTACCAATCTTAAAAATATATATTTGTTTAAATATTTTTTTTTAACCATGATTTACACCTTCAAAATTAATATACTTACAAAAATATACTATATAACATTTCTAAGTTTAAATTTGGATAATACCACTCAATAACCCTCATACAACCAGCAATTAAGAAAATGATACATTATTTCTAGATCAGGGAGAACCGTACTACGCACGGGTATATCACTATAACTTTTGTTTTTTGTATTTCACTTTTATAT
>OVBE01005508.1:0-21585 GCA_900406425.1 Iberis pinnata | reverse complement strand
GGACAAAAATGGACGGGCCAAAATGGACGTGGACAGCCCATTTGACAGCCCTACTACTGACTAAATCATACATCAAAATGGAGAAACAGATGAACTTTGCCTAATTATCCAACACTTACATGCCCACATTATAATTAATCTTAGACAACAATTTTTTAATCTGTCCCGAATGAGCTCTCTTAGATTTGATTTCATGATGTGTAATGTGTTTAAGAAATGGTCAATTTCAATAAATAAATCATTTGAACATCACTAATATTTAACTTTCAAGATATCCTTTTAATTAATGTAGTACTTAGTTTCAAATTTAATTATTAATTCTTTATAGTANCATTACATTATCCTATTGGTCTAAATGTCAAACAACATTTAATTTTTCCATTGAAATCCGAGAACGACATCTATTTTAAAACAAAAAACTAATCCTAAAACGACATCTAATTTGAATCGGAGGGAGTATTAATGAACGAAAAGAAAAAAGTTCTGTGGTTCTTGTTATCGTTGAGCAAACCGCATCGAGATTCCATGCTATAATCGCTACCAAAAATCAATAGTATAGTAACTAAAAAAAAAGTAATACTAACGAATAATAATCTCACATCAATCACACTTAACCTTAGCTTCCGACGCTCTCTCTCTACGACCACCTCAAAACCCACTTCTGTAATTGTTATCCTCCTATTCAATTCCATCGTGCCACCGTCACATCAATGGAGGTTAACAGCTTCAGTCGCTGCCTCTTATTCCTTCTTTCAGGTTCATTTTCTAGTATCTTTCTTTGCTTAAGTGTTTGATTTGTAGCAGTTTACTAACACTGTCTCAAATGTGTTGATATACAGTGGCTGTTACTTTTGCGGCGGTGGTTACTTCAATCGGCGTGAATTACGGTCAGATCGGCGATAACCTCCCATCTCCGGAAGACGTAGTTCCACTAATTAAATCAATCGGAGCGACCAAAGTGAAGCTCTACGATGCAAATCCTCAGATCCTCAAAGCTTTCTCCGGCACAGGCATCGAGTTTATAGTCGGACTTGGAAACGAGTATCTCTCGAAGATGCGAGACCCTTCAAAAGCTCTAACCTGGATTAAACAGAACGTGACTCCATTCTTACCTGGGACGAATATCACCTGCATCACCATCGGCAATGAAATCCTCGCTCTCAATGACTCCTCTCTCATTGATAATCTCCTCCCGGCGATGCAAGGAGTCCACTCCGCCTTAGTCACTGCCGGACTCTCCGATCGCGTCACCGTCACCACTGCTCACTCTCTTTCCATTCTAAAGACCTCATTCCCTCCATCTGCTGGCGAATTCCACCCAGATCTCATCGATTGTCTCACACCAATCCTTGAATTCCACCGGAAAACAGATTCTCCATTCCTAATCAACGCATATCCTTTCTTTGCCTATAAAGGAAACCCTAAAGAAGTCCCTCTTGATTTTGTACTCTTCCAACCGAATCAAGGGATCGTCGATCCAGCCACCGGATTCCACTACGACAACATGCTCTTTGCTCAAATCGACGCCGTCTATTCGGCTTTAGCGGCCGCCGGATACAAATCTCTCAAAGTTCAGATCTCTGAGACAGGATGGCCATCCAAAGGAGACGACGACGAGTTTGGAGCCTCGCCTGAGAATGCTAAGAGGTACAACGGGAACCTCATTAAGCTGATGATGGGCAAAAAGACCAAAACGCCCTTACGACCAAACAACGATCTCATTATCTACGTCTTCGCTCTCTTCAACGAGAACATGAAACCTGGTCCGACGTCAGAGAGGAACTACGGGCTATTCAAACCTGACGGAACTCCGGCTTACTCACTTGGATTCACTCTAAACGACGTCGCAAGAGGGTCTAAGGGGGGCAGCGACGGTGGTGGTAGTAACAGTAGCAGTAGCAACACCGGAGGAGGAGGAGACAAGACGCCCATGTCACCGTTTTCGCCGGTACCGCCGGATAGTGCGTCGACGGGTTATTTGGCAATATCGCCTGCTCCGGTAAGATTCTTCCTATTTTCTTTATTCGTTAAAGTTACTCNTTTTTTTTTTTTTTTTTTTTTTGAGTAAAGCAAAAGGTTCGTTGTTTCTTTACTTGTCATGCACTAAATATTATTCCATTTTTAGATTTCAAGGTTTAAGAAAACTTTGGGAGGCTGCCAATTTTAAGATTCGCAACATGAAACAAATGAGATTTTATTAATATCCATATAACATTTTAGTCTTTTATATTAGTACACTGTATTCCACTATTTCTACTTAAATATGTTCTTAAAATACATACCCTATCCTATAGAATTTACTCTAAATCTTAGGATATATGATACTTTAGTTATAATGCAGTTTTTTAGTTATTTCAAAAAAAAAAAAAATGTTTTTGTGATCATTTTAATAATTTCAAAATGTTTTATGTTAAATTAAAACATTTTAAATGCATTATGTTAAAATGTAAACTAATGGAACAGATGCTTGAACTGAAACTGAATTTGATATGTAAAATGCAGTTTTATAGTTTATTCATTTTGAAATAATTAATGCCAAATATACCTTGGATATGTTCTAGAGAGGAGTTCTCACTAAAAAAATAATATTAAAAAATTAAAAAGAAAAAAGAAAGTTTGAGAAATGGTTCTCAAATTTCTCATTTGAGATATGGTTCTCAAACATTTTTAAAGGAAATTTTAAGAGGAAAAAAGCTATTAAGAGAAAGAAGAAAAAAAATATTAAAATAATAATATTTTTTTTTTTTTGAGAAACTTTGAGCCTCATCCACCATTGGAGATGCTCTTGAGTGATAAATTGTTGATGCAAAATTGTTGCAGGGGAAAAGAAAAGGGAAGAAGACAATATTGTCAATGGCATTGAGCATAACACTTACTTTGATTAACTTTTAGAAGAGCTTTCCTTATTCACGGCTTTCTTTATTTAATTTTTCTTCTATACATTATTCATCTTACAAAATTTTTTTTTGCACCTTACATGTATTACGAAGATTACACTCAATTCACTTTTTATATTCACAATCAATAATATTTTTACATATCATGTTTGTGAGGATCATAATCGGCTTAGTTTCTTTATGTTTTGTCTATCATATTAATAAAGAAAACGATTTTTTTTTTTTAACAAATAACAACTATCAAGCGTCGTCTATAACCAACTTGCCTTTGTATAAGTATTTTAACAATGTTTTTTCTTATTTTATGGCTAAAAGCCCAAAAGATAGCAGCAATACATATTGGATTGCATCTACCCAAATTAACTAAAACGCAGTTATGAAAGCTTTAGAAATTAGATACTTATTTGATACGAACAATAGCCAAGGTATTAGAAAAATTGTCACTTCTTTTTGTTCTCCAATCGGCGAGATTAGACTAATTAGTCTGTTGCAACATAAACCTGCAAGAACACACTAGTATGTTAATTTCTTCCCCACCTAGACACTATAATCTGTTTTTTTTTTCTTCTTTCACTGCCCAAATCAAATTTTACCCTCACTGGACAAAATGTAAAAAACACCTAATCAAACAAACTAAATCTTTTTAGTCCATGAAAGACCAATGAATGGGGATCTTGAGCTAATCCACATCCATTCTCGATGTCTCTGATTCACCTCTCACTCTTTGGTAGAACAAAACATATGCAGATGAATTCTTGATTTCAGTTTCATTTACAGCTGAAACTCGGCTGTCATCAAAATCATACCATTTGTTTACATCCATCAACTGCGAAAACACAACCAACATTAGTTTCCATTACTCATTAGATTATCTAAAGATAAAAAGATATATATAGCAAATGATAAACCTTAGCGTAAGCAGTGTAATGACCACCTCCCATACCACCGTAATGATTGCTAATGGCATACAACTCATAGAGATATGACTGACCATCTTTGTTCTTCACGTACTTGCTTAAATCTAGATCGTGGATTGGAAAATTCACTAATGTATCAATCTTATTCTTGAAATATCTGTTATACGTGAACCGTTTCAGGTGGACCACAAGTATATCTGGCAACTTCCACAAGTCTAGCTTCTTGGTTGCTTGTCTATGTTCTTTGCAACCAGGGCAATACCACATATCATCTGGTCCGAGAGGCTCTTCTGCTAGAAAGGCTTCCAAGCATGAAAACAAAGATATTCCCTCTTGCTTTGCCTTCTTCAACAACGCAAAACTTGTTTTACGAACCTCAGGTAGATCATTCAAGTAGCTAGGATCATATTTTTCAAGCTCTTTCTCATCCCACTTGACTACAATCCTTGTAACATTACCAGGATTCACAACTGAATCCGACTCCAATGGTTTACTATTTGAAGAAGAATAGTAATCTGTTGAGTAGAGGCTGAGGCTGAAAGATAACTCTATATCATCAACATTACCTGCATTATCCTCTGTTTTAGTGTCTCTAAGTAATAAGCCTCCAGATGTTTCATCTGATATATGGCTATCTTCATCTCCACTGTGAACTATAGATGACAAATGAAACTGGCGTAGTGGTGAAAGCAATCCAGATACAATTGTATTAATGTCAGTTACACTAAGTGGTTCTTTGTTGACATAAGTGACCAAGGGAGTTCCAAAAAGCTTTGGGCCTCTCCCACTATCTGACCTGCGAAAGTAGAAAGTTATAATCCACCAGAAACATAATTCTTGAATGTTATAATGAAAAGTAAGAAAGCTAACTTTTTCGCTTCCCCGTGAAAAATTTCAAGTTTGACTTTTCCTGGTCTTTTTTGTGTCTGGCTGAATCGATATGCCACAATATGCTTATTGTCTTTTATCGCACTCAGCAACTCCATAGGATTCTCAAAATATTTAAAAACCTTGTGATCATATACCTGGAAGGAAATATATCACAAAAAATTAAGGACGACAAAAATATAAATAAAGACTTACTTCCCAATATTATTACCTCTGCAAGTAAAAGGCTTTCGTTCTTGTTCAAGCAGCAAGCAGTCAATAATGCATTACTGAGATCTCTACAAGTACCATCTTTAGGAACTGTTACAGTGTATGGCATCCAAAGACGACTTCCATCATTGTAAAACACTGCAACTGTCATTGACCGAGTGCTATTTGATGGCAATGGCAAAGATAAATACATGAAGGGATCATAGGTAATTGAGATTTTTCCACAATCTGGGCAGACCAGTGTTGACTTGTATTGTCCCTGAAATGAAAGGAATGTACAGCACAAAGAGAGCTGAGTTAGATTTTTAAATACTTGCAAGAGAGATAACACACGCAAGTGAAAAAGTGGTAACGCTTACTTGGCAGACATCAACAATTACAGAGTCATTTCGAGCCTTGTGATATTTCCACAATTCTTCCGCTACTTCATCATCAGGACGACTATCTGGATCTTTAACTTTAATGTAAGGTTTTCGTTTTACCTTGTTCAAATCTTCATGGAGCCCATCCAATAGGAAAGAAAGCATTTCCTGGAAACAATGAGTTAACCTAACATGACGAGAAAGAGACACATTCGTTCCTGGTGTAAGAGGAAGTCGCAGAAATACAAGGATAAACATATTGTCTCTACTTACTAAACTTGCACCAAAAACTAATATGTAGCACATGACTTACTTGAGAATCATGTTGGTTATAACCACTAAATTGTGGAGCGAATCGAGCCAATTTTGTCTTAAAAGTTCGTGGCGCAACTGCTTTCTGTCCAGAAGACCACAATTCCCTCAACAGTTCACCAAATGCAACCGCAAGCTCACCCTACAGTAGACGATCGAATTGCTTCACTGGGAGAATACACAAAGAAACCAAATCTTTTAAGTTCTTACGTGCATTCCCAAAGGATTATCTGTATTTATGTCGTCACTGTAATCTTGCAAAAAATATGCAACAATAGGAGGTGTGTGGGCCAAACACTGAAGAGCACTGTTCATGAAGCATGTATTTCCCAAGTTCTGCAATCCTCCTAAACCTCTCCTCTCTCCCTTCCCAGAAGCACTTGAGGAATCCCAACCATCATCTTCGAAAGTTTTTCTCCCAAATAGGCTAGATTTGGAACTGTTGGAATGACCATAAGATAAGGTCTCCGTAGCAAGCACAATGTCTTTATCATCTAATCTCGTTGGCTCTAAAGGTACCAAAGCTAACTCATTGTCCGCCAAACTCATGTCATAGTGAGAAGTCGCAGACTCATCAACTTCAAGAAGAATCTACATGGAATACACACATTAATGCCAAAAAAAATAAAAGTACGATAAATTAAAGTCCAGGGAAATGAGATTTTGGTTTGTTGACAATTCAAGAGCTCAAAAGAGAAAAGTAAATTACCACCAATATTGAGAAAAAATATAGACCAACAGCAAGAAGACTTATCTAAGGAATTCCATCAGATAAAAAATTTCATGTAGGCATAATCTTCAGAATAAATAGTAATAAAGCAATAGAAAAAGGTAATCCACTAAAAGTTGTCATGTAATCGAGAGAGATTTCAAGTCACACTCACATCCTGGTCTATTTGAAGGCTCGATTCCTCTAGGCTTTTGTCAGATGAAGGATCCAAGAGTATATGTTTCCTCTTCTCAAAGTAATCCCAAATGAAAGCCTGCTTATACATATTTAATATGGAGCAACCAATACATAACTCAATCAACACAATAGGGTATATCAACAGCAAAGATAGTGAAGAACAGAAAAGTTTCGAGTAGACACCTTTTCTTTTGCTACCCCACTTACAGCACAAACTATCTCATAAAGTTGACTTATAGAAGCCTAGCACATCAACAATCCATATCAAAAGGAAATAAAGTATGTCATAATGTTAAAGCACAAAGTCTTTCACCTTTATAAACAATCCAAACAGTTTAAGTTGTTAAGAGCTTAAAACACAGTTGCAATAGTAGTACGAGAACGTTACATTACATACCTGTCTGCTCAACCTTATGATAGTACTATTCTCATTTCTCCCGTCTATCAAATTAAGGCAGAGTGGGTAAACCTCCACGCTATAACTCTTACTGTAAAACCCTTGACAGATCAACTTCCTCGATATTGGAGGACCCCCTTCATACCTAAACGATAAAGAAGCAGATCAGCAATTTGAAAGATTCCTCAAAAGTGCATACAAGAGGAAAGCAGAGAATAAATGCACAAAACGGAACCCAAAAAAATGAGACATCAAATATCAGTTTAAAGTTTTCTATTATGTAGGACAGAAGAAAGCATTACCATATCAAAAGTTTTCTCCAAACTTCTTGAGGGACTAGAACGTAGTCGACCCCTTCCTCCAGCATCTTACGAAGCTGCGGATCAGTAGCGTCAGTTTCACTTTCAATAATATCATGATTGTCGATTGGTCCAGGCCTGGTAACTTGAGAAGGTTCTCCAAAAGAAAATTCTTCTTTTAGTAGCCCAACAAATCTCTGCCAGCTTGTGTACCACCTGCACAAACACACAAACACAAACACAAAAGGGAGAAAATAGAAAATCTCAAACGTCAGATGAGTACAAACACAAATGCAACTTTGACAAATAGTAGGCAACTATCAGCATTTGGATTGGTCAAAGTAAGACAAGAGAGACCTGTTCGAGATCACAAAATACAGGTTTCCTTCCTTCAAATTAGCCTCCGCTTCGTTAGTTAGCTCTGTCACAATACGACTCTCCTCGTCAGGAGTGCATGGAAGATCACATTCGAAATTTGGGATGGTCATCTTAACCCCGATCATCGACATCAAACAAACAAAGAACAAAAAATAATCAAAATCCGCCAATTCCAATAAAGATAGAAGAAACTACAAGTCAACTTACAGTGGAGGCAGATGAAAACGAGAAAATTCGAGAAACTGAGGGAAATCCAAATCCAGAAAAACCTAGAGAACATCTTTTGCTCTGTGAAAAGACGACAAAAGAAGAAAAAATATTGACGAGAGAAAAATGGAACCCTAAATTTGAGGAAGAGAGAGAAAACGAACAGCCGTAGAGAGAAATCGACAGAGATGATAATGAGAGAAACTTTTATGCTTTTTGATCCTCTGCACTACTGAACAACGCCCAATCTCAAACACCATTCAATTTTTTCTTTCATTCATTTCTTCTAAATATTTTTATATTATTTAATATTTACATATATATAATATACTGCTCAAAATCTTTTTTATTTTTATTTTGGTATTTTATTTTTTGTCAATATTTTTTTGTATATAATATATCAATATTTGCTTTGGATTTGCTGCTTCTCTCATGTAATTATAAACAGTGAGATTATATTCCTTTCCAGAGAGAATTAATATCATTTTTGTGAAGCAATGGAGATGTGACATGAGAGCAAAGTATATACTTATTGTTTGCCTTTCCCTGTAGGTTTTCTAAACTAGTTAGTATACATTCAATTCTTTTTCGCTGCTACAATTTAAATAATTATAAGATGGATACACATTTTAAGCCCAACCAAGTCAGGTGAAAACAATAAATTCTTCTTAAGACAAAATCAAAATAGAGAATCAAAGATAAGTAAAATACTAGGAAAATAAGAACTAAAGCTTTAACAAAAAAATTGAAAAGATGTCATTATTGAAACTACCAAAAATATCAAAAAATGAGATCCAAACTCCAACAACTCTCCAGACTTTTAGCGGATTAGGATTATGTCGTATATCTTGCCCGCAATTTCTCTTATACTAGATATGGTTATCTCACGATAAAGCACAATGTGGCAAATATTATGATTAAGAAGACCTATACGACCAAAGGGACTTTAGAAAAGATTGGAAACCGGCGAACTTGAACTCAAAGAAGAGATGAACATGAAATGCCTAGAAGACGTCTCACTATGAAGAAGTCTCAATCAGACCCACAACGTAAAAACAAGGAGCGAATCACCTCAGACTAGCAAATCACCTGTGTAAGACTGCGGCTTGAGATCGAACTCGGCGAGGCAACAAAAAACCCATAGAAACATACAGAGCAAGGACCAACAACCAATGGCAGAAACGGAAAATCAAACAAGGCATAATCACATAAACTCAAGTTAAAACTCTAGTCTAAGCAAAACACCATAATAAGAAACCGCACAAACCCTTAGAAGAAACCCTTATTGACAACGAATCAAGACAGAAACGACGAGGACGATCTGTTAGTGAGGTCTTCGGCCTTGTGGCCCGACAACTTCGAGATATTTGCGGTGCCCTTCCCCATCTAACACTGGGGAAAGATACAAAACCTCCAAAAGCAAACCGGAACAAAAAAAAAAAACAAAAGTAGGAAAAACAAGATAGGAGGAGGATCTCTGATGGCATGGACCCGTCAGCCGCTTGTCCGAAGTAGATATGAGAATTACAGGTTGGTGGTGCACACGTTCTTTATGAGAAACTAGGGCGACTCGAAAAAAAAATAATGCTTATATTGATTTCATCATCTACAAAATTAGCAATTTTCAATATTATATATATTTTAACATCTTTATTACAAGAAATAATGGCGATCTTTGTAAAAACTATAAGAGAAATACCAAGAGTTGAGAGAATAGAGAATGTAATGAACATACAAAATTTGTATTACTCACTAACTTTAGATACACAAATTTTAGATGTTACTACATAATGCAAATAAGAGATGAGTTCAATTACCTCTTGAGGGTTTGTAATCTTACCGACATGAGAGTTTCGGTTCTCTTTGTGGATTTCCGTTAATCTAATATATTAAGTTGTCGACAAAAAAATGCAAATAAGATATGTATGAAAGACGCTTAACTTTACTTCTCATGCATCAAGAAAAAATAAATCACTTCAGCGAACATTTATAGAAAGATTAAGGCTGTAAAACAAAGATTACCTTATTGAACTATGATCCGTTCCAAAACCAAGCTAAAAAATCACCTTATAGATCGATTATGTGATCCATTTTAGAACCAAAATCGACCTCACACTTCAGAAGTCTTTAGGTCTTTATTTTAATTTTTCTCTCGTAATTGGTTTGTGAATGTCAAGTAAGTCAATCTTGCCAAGAAAACTATCACACACCTTCCAATATATCTGCAAATTGATAAGAAATTTTAATATAACATGGGTTAATGAGTCTGACTTTTACCTTCTCTCTAAAATATGGTAATCCACGTTAACATGATTTGTTCTTTCATGGAAAATACAGTTAAAAACAATATGAATTCAACTCAATTATCACAGTGTAGAGTCATTGTTTCATACCCGTTACACTAAGATCCTTGAAAAATTATGCAGCCAAATTAATTATTTATAATGTCTCTCACTACTCTATAGTCTACTTCATCACTTGAAAGATATACCACTTTATGTTTCTTGCTTTTTCAAGTAACGAGATTTCTTATAACAAAGGTATAATAACCACTTATGAATTTTCTATTCCTCTTGTCGCATGCTCAATCTACATCGCAGTAGCCCAAATTCTCATTGTTGTCATGTCAACTCATCTAAACTCTTCTTCCATAAGTATCCTTTTAAGTACCTAATAATTCTTTCAACAATTTTCTAATGACATGTGGTGAGAGCTTACATATATTGACTTATTTTGTTCATGCAAAATTGATATCAAGTATAGTGATTATAAAGTAGGTGAACTTACCTACAGTCATTCGATATTTTAGTACGTAATTCCCCTTAATAAAGTTTTGATAGTTCTCTTCAATGGGTGCCTTTTCTAGTTTTGAAGTAAGCTTTCCCATTGCAGTAAGCAGATCAAGAGTATACTTCTTTTATGTGAAAACAAATCATCATCAAACTTGCACACTTCAAAGTCAAGAAAGTATTTAAGCTTTTCCAAATTATTAATATGAATTGTGTTTTGAGAAGATGTTTGGACTTTTCAGTCACAAAATTGTCATCCCGTGTAATCACAGTATCTTCAAAGTAAATGAGCAAAATGACAATCCCACATTCCCCTTGAGTTATGAATAGGGAGTGATTTTCTTAAGATCTTGTAAAGCCATTTTTTAAGAAGATCACTACTTAGTCGTTTATAGCAAGCCCTTGGAAGTTGTTTGAGACCATATATAGTTTCCTTAGATCTGCCGACCTAGCTAGTGCAAGCAACATCATATTAACTAGAAGAAAACATCATATACACTTCTTTCTCAAAATCTCCTTGTAGAAAAACGTTTGTCACATCTATATGTCATAGATCCCATGAAATATAGGTGACCAAAAAGAAGAGAACACACATTTATATAAATTTAGATATTGGAGAAAAGTGTCTATGTAATCTTTTCCATATTTGAGTAAATATTTTGGCAACAAGATGCTTTATACCTCAACTTCTCATGTGTTTATGTACTTATTGTATATACCCATATATAGCTAATAAATTTCTTGTTATTACGCATATCAACCAAATCTCATGTTCTATTTGTCTTCATGGAATTAATCTCCTCATACATGGCCTAAACTCATACCTCACTTCTAAAAGTTTCTTTGTATGTATTTAATATAATTTTTGGATCAATATTGTTGAGGAAAGGTTTTCGTACTTATTGAAGACGAGGAAAAAAGTGTAATGAGTTTGAATTAAATGAGCTAATGTGTGATTATTGCAATATACTCTTGTAATCTTCTAGTTATCAAAATATAATATGATTCTTTCACTTTTTCAAAAAGAAGGAGTACGTGGAAGAATATCATTCAAAGTTTCACTAGGTCAATTTAAACCTTGGATAATATAATATCTTTTTACTATTATCACTCGTGTTTTGAGATATAAACGTCATGTTCATTTATTTACTGCTGGTGATAGTTGTAGTAGAGAGAAACAACTTTAAAATCAATTGTTCTTCGGAAAATTTTTATGTTGGCGATCATTATTGTTTTAAAGCAGGTTTAAGGCCGATTCATGCTTGTACTTGTGGCATGTGTAGTTAATCATGTATAAATCTGGGCTTAATGCGTTTAACTTCATAAACTTTTAAATTTGAGTTAATGAGTACCCCGCCATTAACATCGTTAGTTATCCGTTAAACAGTGCTGACTAGGATGCTTAGTCCTAATTAATCTGGTTCAATGTCGGTTTACTCGAAACTTAATTTTGCAAAGTAGTTACACAAAACGATGTCGTTTTGAAGTTTTTACTACTAACAATCAAAATGGTGTCATTTTGATTTTGAGAAATAATTAAAACCTAGGTATCTCTACACTTTGCGATTTAGGGTTCTTAGAAAGTGTGAAAATCTGTGTAGGGCTAATTATAGCTGGATTTTTTGAAGAGAGGTTTTTGTTTTGGAATGCAGGTTAGACTATCGACAGGTGAAAACATGTATGAATTGTAGTTATTTTCCGAGTATTCGAAGACAATGTGGTTCGATTTATATTGAAATATTGTTAGTAGACTTCATGCATATAAACTGTTCGATAAAATGTCTCTATGAGTGAATATTTTAATTAATGTGTTATTTTGTTGGATTTTTGCAGTAGCGAGGAAGGAGATGATATAACATTTCATATATACTACAATGGGACGTTCGAGAAGCATTTGAATGGGGACGTGAGTTATGTAAATGGAGAAGTACACGTTCTTGAAGCACCAACAGTAACATTGTTTGAGAATATGCGAGGAGTTCTTCCCTTGGCATTACAGTTGCAGAGAATATGGTACAATATGCCATATGAGGATTGTAAGGAGTTGAAGGTTTTGTGGAACGGCTCTGATAGTTTCAATAGGATGTGTATTGCGGCCAAATGAACTAAGAGGATTGATATTTATTTGGAGGATGAGAATGCGCATGAAGTAGGTGACGAGAATGGAATTTAAGAAAGTGAAGCTAATGAAAACATGGAAACTGAGCAAGAAAACATGGAAACTGAGCAAGAGCAGGAGGTTAGAAGCGAGGAAATGGAGTATGAAAATGAGGGAAATGATGTCCACGATGAGGAAGCTCGTGTTGAAGATGTTGTAGCTGGAATTTTGGACGATGAGAATGACGGTGAATCTTACAAAGGTACACCATATAACTCTGATGATGATGTTTCGAAAGCTACAAGAGATTATGAAAAATAGAGAAGAAGAAGTGGTGAGCTGAAGATAAGACAAGTATTTAATAGCACTGAAGAATTTAGGCAAGCAGTTTTGGAATACTCTCTGAAGGAAGGAAGAAACATAAAATTCACAAGGTGGGGGAAGGACAAATCTGAATCAAAATGTGCTGTTAAAGTGTCTTGCACTTGGAGAATCTACTGCTCCTTTGACACATCAACAGGGCTGTGTATGGTAAAAATGTTTCAAGATGAGGATGCTTGTCTCAAGGATGGAAGGTGCATGCAACTGTCAAAATCTTACATCGCCAAACTATTTATTAATGATTTAAGGAGTGATCCTCGCTTGAGACCAAAAGCAATGCAAGATAAAATTTAAGAGCGTTACAATTTGGCAGCTTCATATGACAAATGAAAAAAAAGGGAAGACGAAGGCACTGGATCTAATTAAAGTCGAGTATGATGAGCAATACTCAAGGTTGAAATACTACGAGATTGAAATTCTCGAGTAAGTATTGAACCATATCATTAATGTTCTTTTTATTTTAATATATTTGACATTGTTTTTTTTTGTAGTTCAAATCCAGGTTCTAGCATTGACCTTGTCTTAGCTGGTGATGAAGGAGGCCTAAGAAAATTTGACAGATTCTACATATGTTTTGCATCACTGAGGAGGATATGAAAGAGATATTGTCGGATAGTTTTTGGCATTGATGGATGTTTTTTTTAAAAAACAGCACAAAAGGAAAAATGCTGACAGCAGTGGGGAGAGATGCAAATAATCAGATTTACCCTATTGTGTGGGCTGTTGTGCAGGTGGAGAGTACATACACATGAAAATAGTTTATCCAGAAACTCAAAATTGATTTGCATCTACGAAATGGTGATGGAGTGACACTAATCTCAGACAGACAGAAAGTAAGTGGAATTTTTATTATCTCAAATATACATATTAACACTAGACAATAATGTTGGTTTATTGCAATATTATTTAGGGATTACTAAAGGCAGTAGAAGAAGAATTGCCAAAGATTTAGCATAGAATGTGCGCAAGACACATTTATGCGAACTTGAAAAAGGCATATCCGAAGATGTCAAAGTTTAAGAGTGTATCTTGGGCTGTTGTTGACAGTTACACAATAGCAAATTATGAGGCTAATTTAGCACAATTGAAAGTGCTTGATAGAGATATGTGTGAAGCTTTTTTTTAAGAAAAACCCAAGAAGTTGTTCCCGTGCTTTTTTCAAAACCGAAACATGTTGTGAAGATGCATTAAACAACTTCTCCAAGTCATACAACAGTTTACTTGAGAAAGCACGCGCAATGCCATTGGTTGAAATGTTGGAGACAATAAGGAGGCAGACTATAGTGAGGATATATTTGAGGAGTAAGAAGAGCAACAAGCACAAGTGTCTTTTTAGTGTTAGAGTGGAGCAGATTTTGGCTGTAGAGGAGAAGGAGAAAAGTGGTGCAGATCTTATCCTGGACCAAATCACAAAAGTATATGAACAAGGAATATCACACAAGGTTAACATGTGGCTGAGAACATGTACGTGCAGAAGATGAGATTTGACAGGAATACCATGTAGACAAGCCTTACGGGTAATTATGGATAAGAACACTCTCAAGGTTGAGGATCACATTTCTCATTGGTATCTAACTTCAAACTGGTAAAAACAGTATGGTGATTCTATAAAACCACTTAATGGGATGAAGTTTTGGAAGAAGTTAGAAGAAGTTACAATCGCAGCTCCTCCAAAAGACATAACAAAAGGCAAGGAAAAGAATCCATAGAAAAGTGTGAAAGGAGTTAATGAGAGTCAAACCAAGGGGAAACAGTTACAAGACATGCTCGAGTTATGCATTGACGTATGTGTGGTTTTCCGGGCCATAATTTAGCCAAATGCAGAAATCAAGGAGTGCCCATCGAGCCTAGGCCACCTAAGAAATCAACAAATCAATACGCTCCTACAACTATACAACTCGACATAGGAGAAGGACCTTCTCAAACTCAACCATCTCAGATTTGAAGGTTTGTATGTTGAAAGTTTTTGGTGCACATTTGAAGGGCTTGAAGGTTGAAAGTTTAAGGGTGCAGATTAGTTGTTAAGATTAGGAGTATTAGTCATGTCCTTTTTGTGAAGTTTATTAGTGCTCTTGGTAAGCGGTTTCGGCTAATGTAATTGTGGATTTATGAAGTGTTTTTGGTAACCTTAGTTATGGTTCTCGGTTAACATGAATGCTTTCTGCTTTGGTATTTGTATATCTAACCCTATGATAATCTAGATTGTGATTCTTGAGAATTTTTTTTGAATGGTTCTTACATCATGAAATCCATGAGCACAAAGCCTTCTCATACGATTTTTGTAATCCATCACCGTTGCAACAACAAAAAACTACACTTATTAGTAACAACAAACAACATCACAAATCTTACATTTCGTTTACTTGCAACAAAAAAAATGAGACAAAAACTAAACAAAAATTTATCTCCAAATGATCTGAACCGATACCCTTAGTACAAGAAACAACAACAAGAAACATAGAATGTGCAACTGAGCCTACTAACCCCAAACATAATAGAAGCAAACAACCATTACAACTCCACATATTACCACACTCTTGAATCTACAAAAATCATTTAGAGAGCCTTTGATGTCTGCAATTTCCTTCTCTAACTTTCTAACATCTTCTCTGCCATTAACAACCATTTTCATACATTCCTCAACCTCCTTCTGAACCTTATCGAGACACTCTTTACTCTCAACTAGAGCTTGCTTGAAATCTTCAACTTCTTCCATAACTGACTCATCAGTCCACTTAAACAGATGATGTTTGTCATGCAAAAACATACATATCAGTAATCCACTTTATGTAAGATATGATAAGTAAAATTAAGCTAAATATTTACTGTTTATGTATTATTCGAACATCAATGGAAAAGTCTGCCTGGATTTTTGCTTGTATTGGACGTTCTAAACATGGTGCTTGCTCCACACCAACAAGCTCCGGTAATCCTCTATGAATCTCACCATCATGCCTTCTCCAGCTTCCACTTCCTATCGAGAACGTCCTCAATATTTATGTATTAGAATGCACATTACTCAAAATTGAAACAATTTAAGATTAGAACCCTAACCAGAAGTAGCAAATGAAGAAGAACGAGTTGCCATTGGAATTTTCTCTATGTCGATGAAGAATTTTAAGTATAGAGATACATAAGTTTTAATTATTCCCCAAAATCAAAACGACATCATTTTGATTGTTAGTAGTAAAAACTTCAAAACGACGTCATTTTGTATAACTACTTAGCAAAATTAAGTTTCGAGTAAACCAACATTGAACCGGATTACTTATGACTAAGCATCCTAGTCAGCATCGTTTAACAGATAACTAACGATGTTAACAGTAGGGTACTCATTAACCCAAATTTAAAAGTTCATGAAGTTAAACGCACTAAGTCCAGGTTTATACAGATTAAGTACACATGCCACAAGTACATGCATAAATCGACTTTAAACCTTTTTAAAGCTAATGTTGATCTTGGATGATTAATGTTTCTAGCTACAGTAGCGATCATCTTTCGTTCTTTTGTAATAAGTTACATTTATCATTTGATAGCAACACTAATATGTGTTTCTATTGCTATATATATATATATATATATATATATATATATATTTGTAAAAGTCTTTTTTATCGCTGTCACCAACCCAATGATTATAAAAAGAACAGGGAAAAAGTTGTCTTCATATTCTTTGACATCAATAACCTTATCTTCTTCAATATTATGTGTAGAACAACCTTCAAAAAAACACCATCATGATTCTTATTGTCTTCATCCTCATGAAAAGAAGTACCTTCATTTAAATGTATCACCTTAGTTGAAACTTGTTGAATTAATGGGCGCCTCATTGTTTTTTCCCCTTAGATTGCCGCTACTATAAAAAAAAAAGACCGTAAAACACCACTTTGATCTTGTGAGATACATATAACCTTCAAATCATTTTCTCCCTACTCACAATACCATTTTTCTCATTTAACATGACTATCATAGTTGCATTACCATTCCCTTCGGTGGTTTTTCCAAACTTTTGATTTGTATTCGATTACGAGTATAAGCTTTTTAATCTGAAATGTCTCAACTATATTCTTACCTTTAACATCTAACCACGACGTGTTGTGTCTTGAAACAAATTGATATTGTAGTGACTAAGACAAGATACGACAGTGAACATATTGACAAGAAGTAGTGAACAATATAAAAAATTTTATTCAACAATTATCTTTATTATAAATCATTTAAACACTTTCTACAAAGTTGTTTAATCATATTTTCAACATCCACACTTAGATTTGAGATTGATCAATTCCTAATCTAGCCAACTCACTTCACAACAACATTTGTGATGCACTCTTTGTTCACTCACCAATGAATCCTAAACCTAAACTTGATCTTCTTTTGTTTATCTCAGAAATCAAGCCTTGCGTTTTTTTTCTTTGAAGCGTTGAATGCATAAAGCCTCAACAATTTTTTCTTCAAGACTTTATCACCTCCACTTCCTTGATCTTTTGA
The DNA here is from genome assembly GCA_900406425.1 of Iberis pinnata. Classification (NCBI taxonomy): domain Eukaryota; kingdom Viridiplantae; phylum Streptophyta; class Magnoliopsida; order Brassicales; family Brassicaceae; genus Iberis; species Iberis pinnata. The sequence goes on along the minus strand of OVBE01005508.1, from coordinate 4,052 downwards.
AGCAATATATCTTGAATATATTCTTTCCAAGATCTTTTGCAAACAAATCATTTAATATCCCTGTTTATTGAGATATTCAACTAATCTTCCTTTTTCCCTTTATCACGTCAATATATTTTTCTCCAAGATATTTTGTTGACTTATATTCCACGTCATCAACGCTTCTTCTTCTCCACATCATCACGTATGTGTTTTTAGACACAACATTCTCCCCATTTTTATCTGAATGTGTCATCTCAAGTATCCTGAAACTTATAACATAATTATCAAAACCACATGCCCAAAATAACTCGTGAAGAGGCATGAATTTATACCAAAGGTGAATACTAATTAGTTCCCTAATAGTTTTCAAGTGTTATGCAACATCCACAACAAGTTGATTATCGAGCTAGAGATTCAACCTAGAATTCAACATAAAGTTTAGCAGACAACATATAATGACTAACGCTCTGTTTTGATATGACTCGACTCACAAAACTTTGAAGACATTAGAATTCAACAAAAATCAAATCAGCCCTACAAAATTCATCATCATCACTACTACTTTTAGCTTCATATTATTCTCCCCTTACTTGAATGCTTATTCTGATAAAAACATCAATCAAATACAAATATTAGGAGTAAGAAGAACCAACTTACCTTCCGCCAAGGTTGACATCATCAGCTTCCGAGGAGTTATCATCGTCTTTGCAGGAAGTCTTGCTGCTTGGGATCTTGTTAATCGCCTCATGGTGACAGAACTTTCAAAAATTGCAAGGAAATTTAAAGGATTCACACTTTTCAGAGAGATATCAGAAAGATGGCACGGTGGAGGAAGAGAAACCCTAATCGACAATGGGCACAAACTAAACAAGAAATGTTAGTTCCACATGGGCCAACTCCGTTAGGCCCAGAGAGAGAAATAACAACATGAAAATAAAACCCATATCCAAATATTTTAATATATCAATTCTACAGACCAAATTATACTTGTAGTGATATGAGAGATGCAACAAAATTCATGATTAATGCCATTGCGGGAACAGTATGCGACATTGACAGTACCCATATAGTGACTTAGGACCAAGATATCAAGGACTTAGTGAGGACCCCATGTGATCAATTGAGCAAGTTAAACAAAAACTTTATTAAAGAGCAGAGTTAAGAGAGAGAGAGCTCAAAGGTTCAACAATTTTATGAACCACATATCAAAAAATTTTAGTCGATTTACAACTTGTAACTCTAAGGAGTAGCTCTTTCTCAGTTGAGTAGCTGTCACATCATTAGATTACTAAGCATGTAATTGTCAGACCCAAACACATAGGGTTTTATTGTGAGTTAATATTTCGATCCTATGTAGCTTACATAATCACACACTACTTCGAGCTTGATTTTTATGTTTTGTGTAGCTATTTCTCAGCTGAGTAGCCGTCACAAAATTTTTTATTATTATTTTTATTTTCAATCAAGCTTTCAAACTTTTGAGTGATTATGTAATACACCTATACTGACAGTGATCACACTCAGATCAAAAATGTTTTTTTTTAATCATTTTAATCCAAGATGAATGTCTATTTACTACAAGAGAACTACTTATCCTATCCAGATAGTAACTGAGCTCAAAATGTAAATGTTTTTATCATCCTCATCTGAATCGAGTGTCTTTCACACTAGATGCTCAAAACCTTTTCCTATATGATAAGAGACCTCCTTTCTAATCTAAGTAACTTATTACATAGATGTTTTAAGGTGAAAACTATAATACACAAATATGTGATTCATGACTTTTACCTTACCCTTTAAGCTAAAGGACTCATCATTTTTAATGAAATTCACATATCTCGATTTCTTTACGCAAGTGAAGAAAGAAATTATGATCAAGAAGTTTTCTGAAGATATCTGCTAGTTGGTTTCAGAAGAAAAGTGCTCAATGATAACAAGTTTTCCTCTACTAATTCCCTAGCAAGATGATGCCTTATGTCAACATGTTTAGTACGTGAATGCGGAACTAGATTTTTAGAGATTTTTACTGCACTCATGTTACCATAATTCACAAGTAGGGGGTTAGAATGAATACCATAGACAATGAGTATTTATTTCATCCTCATTAATTGAGTACCTCAACTTCCAAGTACGATATACAATACTTCGGTAGTGGATAAAGATACACAGTTTTGCTACTTGCTATGCCATGAGATAACATTATTCTAAAAAGAAACAACCTCCTGTTGTACTCTTCATATCATCTAGACATCCAGCCCAATCTGTATCACAAAATCCTACAAGGTTCGAGTTAGTTTCATTAGTGAAGTATATCTCATTATCAAGTGTTACTTTAACATATTTAAGGATATGTTTCACAACAAGGAGATGTAATTTCTTGGGTGCAGCTTGATATTTTGCACGCAATCCGACACTAAGGCACACGTCAACTCTGCTTGCCGTAAGTATAGAAGACTTTCGATTATTTCTCTATAGGTATTCTCACTTATTGATTTTCCTTCATGTAATTCTCCTATGACATCATTGAGTGAGGGATTGATGCAGATTTGAAGTTGATCTTGAGCTTCCTTGACACAGTGTTCATCAGAGTCATGAGTTTCCTCTTGTATAACCATTATGTTCGGAAAAGAATGTGTTACTCCTTTTTTGTAGTGTGATACTTTTGCAAATGCATCCTGAATTCCTGTCATATGACGCGAACAAACACCGTTAAAATACCATAAAGTTAATGCATATAATGTTCTTGCGACATCACACTGTAATTCTTCACATTGCAATTCATTTTCTGCTTCTTGAATGATTTATGAAAGCACAAAGTTGCATACGAGATTTCCTTATTTTTCTTTGGTTTGAGTTATCTCTTTCTTTGAGTATGAACTCTGAGGTTTATCTTTTTTTGCTATTTGATTTGTAGGTTTTGCAACCCAGAAATATCCAAATCTTCTTGGTTCTGCATACATAACTCTTAGTTTCCATGCTTGATAGACATGATGCTTCAATTTTCTTTTCTTGTTACGAAACTGAGTGCATTTCACACGTGTCCTACACTTATCGTTAGGTTGGTTGTATTGTCGATCAAGATGACCTCTATATATTGTCTGCCTGTATGCCCTCTGCTATATGTGGTTTCTCTTTTCATTTTCAAGATATTTTTCCTTTGTTGCTACAAAATTTGATAAGTTTGAAGTGTCAACATGATCCGATGATTTGTAACCATTATATCCCAATCCCTAATTCATTTTTGGTGGTTTTCCAACAACGAGTATTTGACCCAAATCTTTTGTACCACTTTTGAGCATCTTAATCTTCTTGTGATTCTCGGTAAGCTGAATTTCCAATGATTGAGTTTTATTTCTTTCACTATTTTTATCAATTTTCCATTTGTTTCATGTTTTCTTCAAGTTGATCATTCTTTAATTTCGGTCTTTTCTTTTAGCTCCTGCTGAATCTTATCAAACGTCATATTTGAGTCATTGGGGATTTTCTCATTGCTTTGCACCATTTTCAGAATGTTCACCCGAGCCTTCAACATTGCTTTGTCCTTGAAAAGTTGCAAATTTTTCCTGCTTAGATCGACCCAGTTATTGAACAATGTTCGATATTCTACTTTAGGATCTATTTCACCTTCTCCTTCCGAATATGTGTCAATGTCTGACTCAGTGTCTGACACACTATTATGTTTTTCTAGAGAAGTTAAAACAACAAAATTTAGCAATAATTCTTCATCTGACTCATCATTGTCAGACTCAGTATCTCTAAAACATAACAATAATTTTTCTTTCCCTTTCAAGATGGTTGGACATTCTGTCCTAGTATGTCCTATACCTTTGCATTCAATACACCTAAAATTTTTCTGTTTACTTAGAGGACAATCAATTTTAAAATGTCCATACCCTTCATGTTGAATCAAGACTTAAATTTAGGTTTTAGGTATTAGATTATGTGGGCAAAAGCTCTGAAGAATTTCATATATCTTTTTAGAATGATTACATGAGTATTTATAGTAAAAATATGTGCTTAAAACCCTAATTACATGTCTTTAACCTAATGGGCCGCGAGCTGGATGGCCC
>OVBE01005507.1:0-21587 GCA_900406425.1 Iberis pinnata | reverse complement strand
CAACGATATCACTGGAACCTGTGTAATAATCATATAGGACCATTGGATCATATTATATTCTTTTGGTATTTTGAATACTAAATAGCAAATAGTAGTCTAATAATTATAACATCTGATACTTACTTCACCGAGAACGTTAAGCAACATGTACGTTCTTTTCTGAAGATGCAGACTCATTTGACTTACAAAAGAAACAATCTCCTGAATGGATGCACCTTTTTCCATCATGGACTGAAGGACATAATTTTTAACAATTGCACAACAACATGCGACAGTAACTAGAATCATGGCATGGGGAAGCCTTGTATAGAAATCATACACTACGTGGAGGTGAAATGGTATTTTTATTTGATGCTTTCAACAGTCAAGTAGAAGGATCCTTGTACTTTTTTTCCATTAATCAGTTTCTTGTAAAAGGAGGATTCGTAATTCTCCATTTGCAAGGGGGAATTCGTAATTCTCCTTCTTCGTCACGGATTCTCCCTCGTTTTTGTCCCCTACTTGTTATCATGACAATTAGTCACGAAGAAGGAAAATGAATTGTGGTGGGTTTTTGCAGGGGAAACCTATACGGTATGGAGAATGAAGATGATAAAAAATTAGGCCTCCAAAAACAAAAAAAAGGAAAGGGTAAAGCGTGTAACAATCTTGACAATGTTTGGAACAAGTTGTTCGACAGTGAAAAAAACCAACTGCTTCCTGGATAAACAAGAAACTGATTGAGGGAAAAAGTACAAGGAACTGGAAACAAAACTGCGTCTAGCCCTACTTCTTCTGGTTGATGGAATACTGTGTCCAATATCCAACAACNCGTAATAACCTCGGTTTTTTGGTCAAAGGGGGTTGACCGGAAACGGGGTGTTACAAATATTGTGTCCAATATCCAACAACACACAAATAAAAAAAAGAGGGTTCAACACCTACTAGACATCGACAATTTTCTTAAATACCTGTGGGGAAGGGAATCCTTCTACTTGACTGTTGAGAACACCAAATCAAAAGACCATTTCAGCTACACACAGCCTACGACTTCGATACAAGGCTTCCCCTATGCCATGATTCTAGTTACAGTTTCATGTTCATGCAATTGTTCAAAATGTCGTCCTTCATTCCATGATGGAAAGAGGTGCATCCATTCAGGAGATTGTTTCTTTTGTAAGTCAAATGAGTCTGCACCTTCAGAACAGAACGTTCTCGGTGAAGTAAGTACCAGTTGTTATAATAGTCAGACTACTACTCACTGTTCAGTACTCCAACTACCAAAAGACTCTAATATGTTCGAATGGTCTTCTATGATTATTACACATGTTCCAGTGATATCGTTCATGAGTAAAGAGGCACCAGAGTTACTCGAGGACATTGAAATCGATGCCGACAAACATAATGTTGTTGTTGATTACCTTCTTATGTTAATAGAAGAGGATTTTTCGTTTGAAACTAATTCTTGGACTAGTGGTTTGCATGTTGTAGATGTCATTGAAGCACAAAAAGGGCACTGGAATCACAGAGAACTGAGGAAGAAGAAGACAACGATAGAGATGATACAGAAGACCATAAAAGGGTCTGGATGAGCCATCAGCCTTTTTACCACCATCTATTGCGCCAAAAATAGCGCAATTTGATGACGATTTACTCGTCCGTAAGGTCACATCATTGATACAAGAGCAAAATATGGCAATTTTTGAAGGATACACACAAAGTATCATCACGAATATTGACGCATGGATTGACAAGTTGTTCAAAGATCTAAAGATCTATATCACCATCAAAATGAGCCAAATCATAAACTTATGGGATAAAATTCAATCACCGGTAAGAGAACATTATAATGCTATACTCTCTCTTCCCAAAATATTTTATGCTTCTCTACACTGAAAGTCTACAATTGACAGATGACGAGAAAATGTGTCTCGATCACCTGAGCGGAAAGGCAACAACATCTTCGAATCGGATGATCCGACAAACGAAATCATTCGAAATGTTGTCCACGAAAACCCTCCTAATGCTAACTTAGAAAACGTGGAGGTTCGACAAATGGATGCCTTGTCTCAATGGGATAATTTGAGATCTCTAATACTAAAAGACCATGTACCAACATGTAATCCTTATACACAACAAAATTACTGCAAATAATCAATATTTATAAATGCTTGAACAAATATTGTTCTTCTTTCTCGGAATTTTAGCAGCTTGTCAGACTCGCCCCCTGCCAATGTTATAACACAACTGAAGGATATAGAAGCTCCGTCTTTTTCTCTCCATTTATCACAAGCAGATGTTTTCCAACAAACGAAAACAAATGTCCAAGGTATTTGTAACACATATCCAAAAATTGTGGGATACTCGAACTACTGAATTCCTTCAGGTAGTTCGTATACTACTACTTCATAAGAACTCTTCTCATTTAAGTTAAAGTGACTCAGGATAACGTGTGTCTAATTAACTTGATAATGGAAAAAATCAGCCACGTCAAACTGTTAATGTTTCACCATTCATGAGACAAATTGATCCTCCATCGTTCTCACTGAATATTTTTGGAACCGAAGATCATGAACAAATGGAGACGGAACCTGCTTCTTTGGTTCAGGAAACCTATCAATCCACAATCAACCATGATGTTCCAGGTAATGTAACCATAAACACTGCAGGGGGAGTTAAAGCTCAAGATTTACTGAAGGTAATATTTAATTTGTAAAGACCATTGTTAATTTTTTCCCATATATGTTCAGCTTTTTTGAATTCATACATATTAGGTTTGTCCGCTCTCGTATGTTTGGAAGCACAATTGAGCCAGATATTTATATGGGTTTCTCAAACAACTTACATTTACTGTCTTCTGTTGCTGCGTCAAAGGTATTTTGGTGTTCGGTCCATTTTGGATAGTGAATGGCTCCACGCATCATAACCTAACAATATTAACATCTACTTTTAACCTTCCATCTCTAACACGTATACTGTATACTCACAACTATATGTTGACTACTTGCTTTGTGCTTTGTTAAGGCAAAGACGATTAGCCAATCTTCCAAAGAACTCGGAGAAGACGAACATGAAACATTGTCTAACATGCGCGAGAAGGTCTGGAAAAGAACTGAGGATATTGGAAAGAAATTTAAATCTAAGGATTCATTAGAAATTTGTAATACAAAGAGGAATAAGCATGAGCAACACAAAAAAGATACAACTAAAGAAGTCGTTAGAAGAAGTTCAAGGATAAATAAAAACCTGGCGGAGAACCCAAAGCCGGTCAAGATCGAGAAAACTCAAGCAACCCGAAAAACTAAACCAATCATTTTACCAACAGTCCAGGAGGATGATCTGTGGGAGGTTACTCTCTTTCTCCTCTCATTATGAAATTTAGAGCATTTGATGACCCACCACCAAAGAAATGCCAAGACTTTCGAACACTTCTCCAGAATTCCAGGTGCATACTCTTTCCCTTCTTCAACATTTAAGTTCATTCTTGTATAAGTTAACAACCAAATTAATGTGATCAGGGTTTATCATCTTGGTGACAATATCTCCATAGAGAACACTATGTTCTGGTCTTTATTCGAACCAAATGAGATATGCAACCCAACGTAAGTGATGCATTTCATTAATGGTAGTCAGTATATAACACTTTCTACATTTAATTACTTTATTTACGGTACTCGGTATATTACTGTATTTATTTTTAAGTTCTTCTCCTATGTTATATAGGTCATGTATATTGTTCTCCTTTTTGTCCAATATAGGAGAGATAATATACCCAATTGCAGGTTTATATCTGCCAACGAGTTGGGTGCAGGGAATGCACCATCTTTTGGGATATTTTCAACCACGGTTGATAAATATAAGTTTAGATTCTTAGTAGCTTCAACTCTCTTAAAGAGTCCTAAATGGTTTCCGTCCATCAATATGATCTACTGCGCGATCCTCATTCAAAGTACCCACCAGCTTGGCCTCGTAATTGACATGAACCAAAAGTCAATAGAAGTTTTGGATTGTAACCATAACAAACTATTGAAAGACCAGATCAAACATGAGCTAAATTTTATGTCAACACTTTTTTCTTTCTTCATAAAATGGCAATGAGTTGCGGCTTGAGTTGGAGAAATTAGTTTGGATCCCTTTCATATTGACCGAAATGAGTTAGAAGTACTGGTTGAACACATAGGTATTTTCTTTATTAATGTTGTTCCATTAACCTTTGATTATTATTGTACGCATGAAAATACAATTTTTTCTACCTTTTCAGTTCTTTCTGGTGTAGCACATATCGTCCTGATGGAACAACATTCTCTCGACCACATAGACGAATCATCCTTGTTAGGAAAGCAATATATGAAGGTCGCAACAATGAACTATGGGATACAAGCTTTCTCTGCGCTTGTTAAGGATCCTCCTCCACCTATCCTCTTGCTTTAATTAATATCCAAAACTAAAAACTAAACTCCTTCTTTATTTGGTTCTGTCTCAAAAATTAAGGTTCTTCACTTTTAGTGTTTCAAAAAAGTACTAAGTTTATTTTCTTTTTCAGCCTCATTTACTTCTATTATGCCTACTTCGATTAACACCACAAACAAAAATATTTCACGACATAGATTATGCAGCGCATACGGCTTACAATATTTTAACAACAATGCTTTTAACTAGCCTTAATACATGAAAGCGGGTGGGCTTGGTTCTTCTTACAAAAGGAAAGTTAATTTACACGACATACCGACTATTGAAACCAATATACAAACTACTTGAAAGAGGTCCACTTATTTTTATACATACACCAAAGCAGTACCTTAAATAGTTACACTCATTTGTTAATATACCCCAAAAAAACTTCCTCCAACATTCCGAGTCATTAATCCAATACACCAAAAACCTACCTTCCCCACAACGCCTAACAATAAAACCCCTTAGATGGGACTACAACAACTTGCCTTATTATGTTCTTTTCCACGGCACCGGTTGTACCTCCTGTTTCCAGACACCTTACAAAACGAAAAGAAAGGATCACTTTTAATTAACCATATCAATATTCCAGTTAAAGTTTACAAGTATGTAANTCCCCCCCCCCCCCCCCCCCGAGATAAAATATGGAATTTTTTTGACCTACCAGAAGGCTTTTTTACCTTCAGCAGCATTAAATCATTACCCTTATTGAACGAAGAACAAGTTAATGCATTGCTTCCAACCGAAGGTATTAGATATATGTTCTCAACATACGCACCAGCCCAAGCATTATTGTAATACTCGCTAATCACCATTGGTTCAGTGGAAAGATCTACACGCGATGCAGCTGCGAGGGCATGGGAGCATGGAATTCCAATAAATTGAAAATCTTTGCAACTACAAGATCCGTCCTCAAAATTTTAAAGTTAAGTGCCACCTTTTTTGGTTAAACCTCGTATTGTGTTGGACATATTGTTTTCACAACCATTTGCATTCCCTCTTCAAAGTTTGTTTCTACCCTCTTCCGTACATGTGGTGTTAGGAAACAGTCACCTTCATTTATCTTAGCTGCTTCACGCCTAATAGCAAACCATGTCATAATTTGACTCTTGATGTATTCCAACAATGTCACCAATGGGTACTCTCTTGCTTCCTTCAACACATTATTCCAAGACTCCGCAATGTTAGAATCCATTATGTTATATCGTTTTCATTTAAAATGAGATCATGTCCAATGAGTGAAACATGTACAAATGCGCATGTAAGCAACATTACTCAAAATATTGCAGTAATTAAGTTCGTATAGATTTTACCAAAATCGAGTATGTACGCAGCGCAAAGAGGGTTGATATTATGTATTTCCAAAAATTTGTTGTTGAAATCATTGATCATGTATGATCTGGAAGCTTGCATCATTAGATAACCGAGAATTTTAATATCAAAGTTTACCTTCACATTGCGGTACAACACGCATGTATCGCCCTTGTGTAAACCTACAAAGTAAGAAGACAATAGTTCATGTCAGTATACTGTATATCCTCCCATGTATATGAGCTACCAATTTTTTATTGTTGTGGTTATAATACCTTCTTAAGCCCAGCGTATATGCTTGCATGCTTGTCTGATATAATAACCAGATCCGCTGACTCATATACAAATGTTTTCAACCTGTTAAAAAACCATTCCCAAGAGTCATCGTTCTCATTTTCAAAAATGCTATATTCTAAAGGTAAGACTTGAAAATTTTCATCCTGACCAACCGCAGGGAGCAGAGTACCACCATACTAGCCTTTAAAGAGGTTCCGTCTACAACAACCACCTTCCTAAGATAAGAAAAACCCTTCACACAAGCACCTAGGGCAATAAAATTGTACCTGAAACGTGTTGACCCATCACTTTCGATTAAAGCTTCCATGTAACATATGCTACCATCGTTCATATGCTCTAACAACGCCATATGATTCAGCATTATTGCATAGTTTCCAGCAACTGAGCATAGTGACATGTCCATAGAAAATTCTCGAACTCTCCAAGATTTCTAGTATGAAACCATGCAATCAGGTGAATTTGAGGACCATGCAATCAGGTGAAGACAATTTTGTTTTCAAGTTAAACTTTCGGTTGATGGCATTGATTGTAATTTTAATCTTGCAACCACTTTGTTTTTAAACACACGCCAAACAAAAACTTTGTCTCTCTCATAATCGATGTCAAACAGTGCTCCATGTACTCCTGCACCAAATATAAAAAAATTATACTCAATTCTTACCTAAAACAACAAACTTGACTTACTCCGACTAACAGTCCCGATATACAAAGTATCATAAAAATAAATGTGTACCTTCGGTGCAAATGTCGTAGAAAACTGGCAGAGCGTCGCGGCTGAACAATGCATGGTAGTTTATTTTAGGGAAAAACACGTTCACAGCTACCTCATCTTCTGTGACCCATCAAGGAATCACCCGACTGAAACAGTCCACACATTCATCTTTAGATATAGTACAACTTGAGTCATATGAGGTTTCAAAGAGTCTTCTTGCTACGAAATTGTGTCCTCTTTCACTCATAATTGCAACTTGGGGACATTTTTGCCTCTACCCACCATCTCTTGCTGAACAGGTAAGGTTTTCATGTTGAGATTTGGCGGGTCCGGATCTATATTTTTCATCCTTTTCATGAACAACTCCCTTCCCTCTGTCATCGATTCGATGTTGAATTATTCCTCCACATTCTCTTGTCAATTGAGTAGTTAAACTACCTGTTGGGGTAATCAGTACATCATGTTCTCTTACATCTTGACAACCAGCTGCATCTGATTCGTTCGAACTGGTTGCATACTAGCTAAGGGTCCTTGGTTCAGAAGTGTCATCTACCTCTCCTCCCTATGATGCTTCCATCGCAAAATCCTGAAAGTAGAAGCTATTTGTGTTGTTATACGTTTCATCGCTAGTTGTGTCATCCTCATTTGCAGACCTCTCGTAGTTTGGTGTTTTCTCCCAAAAACAATAATTAGGACGCGACTTATCAGTTAATTCTAGATTTATTGTGACAAACATATCCACTTCCTCGATCTCCCTACGCATTTGCACACTCACACATCATGCTCCTCCTTAATATATTGTGGATCTACTTGAGTGTCTTCTCCTATCAACATCCATTGAGGATACCCGTACGACATAATCATATTTATAAACGACCCTATGAAATCAATAGTCCTGACAACGAGATTCACAAGCTCTAAATATGACATGCCAAGGTATATTTGTATCTGTTTGATCTCCTCGTTCGCTTTGGGTCTGAACGACCATTTTCCAGTTGGCAATTTCGTCCAGTTTCCCACAAAAACTCTCACTAAGTCTTGAGTACTCAACTGCAAATCATCAAAATAAATAGAAGTAGTTAGTATATTGTGATTAGTAAATACTTGTTAAACTGAAGATTGTGGTTTACATTTCCTTTTGGTGTTAAGATTTTTTGTTTCGGGTTTATTTACTGGTTTGAGGTTTATTTTTTCATTTAAGGGTTTAGTTTTTCCATTTAGGGTTTATTTTTTTGGTATGGTTTATTTTTTATTTTAGGGTTTAGTTTTCTTTTTTAAGGTTTATTTTTTTCTGGTAGAGTTTATTTTTTCTGGTCAAGCTTTAGTTTTTCTATTTATGGTTCTCTTTTTTTTCTCTATTAAAGTATACCATTTTCCTCTTTTTGGGTATATTTTGCCATTTAGCGTTTAGGGTTATAACTTCTTCTTTTAAGTTTTTTCATAATACTTTTGTGATTAAATTATTTCTCTTGACGAGTCAAAGATGGTATCACATTTTAGACTTATTAAAAAATCAAGTGAGTAAACTATTCAACATTATCACTTTAAAAAAAATTAAAAGTCTCTATCTCTATTTTTCTCTAGTTTCCAAAAAAAAAAAAGAAGAACAATATTGGAGAATGGAAAGTCATATTACTCAATCAATATCAGAGAAGCATAAAGTGAGTCTTATTGGTTAAACGATGGACCTCCATAAAAATAAAACTATGTCCAACGTGGCGTGGATGGAGGAAGACTCATCTAATACTTCTATGATGTCGGCCATGCACGTGCCGCTATTAGTGGATCGAGACGGAGCTGGCAGTTCGGTCGGACTGTACATTATCTGGTTTGGGGGGTCTAAAGCTCACTGGCTTACCATACAATCATACAAGATATCATTGTATCACATCCCTAACGTGTCGTGTCCACATCGACCCTTTTTCTTTCTGAAATTTCTTTCCATTTTTTTGTATGTTTCTAATAATTCATACGTACGTTTTTGAAGTTTCTGCGACATCGATTTGATATCTTTTTGTTTGGGATTTAAGGATGGTCTGTTAAATTTCGAAGTTGTAATAAGTTTAAATGTCGACTAAAGCAGATAAATGATAGTTGTTTTGAATTAATTCAGATGTCTTGATTTAATTTACTTTTTTGTTACTTTTTAATCTATATGTAAAAAGCAAAAATTGTCTTGCTTTAATTATTGGTGATAGATTTGTTGTTTTTTGTTATTGCTAATTTCCGTTGTAGAAATCATCTTTTTAGTTAAAATTTTGATGGCTAGAAAACTAAAATTTCCATTATTTATTCTAAAACACAACATATCTTGAAGCTACTTTGCTTTTGAAAGTCTGTGTAGAAATTAACATTGTGGACAATACTCAGTTATGTTAAAATTAGGTACATTGAAGATTGCTCAAAAGCCAGATGCATATTGGGTCTAATGGTTTCTTGAGTTTTTTCTAGATCATGGTTCAAATCTTTGTTAGTGAAAATATTATAAAACATACTCCCTCAGTTCCTGAAAGGAGGATGTCTTGGAATTCTTACGTAGATTAATAAAATCAACTTTTATTTTATTTTATGCTTTTTTTTAAAGTGTTTTCACCTAAAACATCATCATTTTAAAAACAAAACTAAATTCTAAAATATCTTCCTCTCAGGAACGGATGTAGTATTTTTCTAGTCAAAACAATGATATAGGATGATAACTTATATAGGTTTGAACTTTGGATTTCTCTCATATGCTTAACATGATATGCATGCAGTATTTTTATTGAATTAGTCGGGTTCGTCTATATTACGTACTCACGATTAAATGTATATATACAAAGATAACACAAGCTGTAAAATTTAACACCAAGCAAAGTTTTACCACAACCTTTTATAAAGTCAAATAAGAACTGATTTCCATGTCTGCTAATATGTTATCAAATTCAAAACATATCTGCATGGTAGTATGTATTGCAAAGTGTAAAAAAGAACAAACAATTTTTTCAAGAGGAATTTCATAAAATAAGTTTATCTTCCAATATATAATACTACACATTCTTATCTAAATATTTTTCTTCCAAAAATATTACAAACATAAAAATTGAATTTTGGGAGTTGAAAATGTAAATTTTTATATTTGGATTTTACAAATTAGAATTTAGGAATTTGTTTTGAAAATGTTAAGATTTCATTTTAGGGGGTTTAAGTTTTAGGATTCGCATATGAAAATCTGATGATAGTTTATTTTGTTAAATCAAAATATAACAGAAATGTTATTGTATTTGGGTTTGTTCAATACAAATACAAATAATATTGTTTATAGTTGGTTTTATACAATCTTAACACAACGGACTTTTACAATGGTATAAAAAGAATATATCTTGATCATCAAATATATTAAAATAATATTTGAAAAAATAATATATATATATATATATATATATATAATAGCATTTCCAATTTGTTTTATCATCTCCTATTGTTTTACAGACTTGAAAAAATAAATACAGAAAGTTTTGAATTCAATAAAAACATAGAACTTTACTAAGCCTACATTTTATAATAGTTAGCCTTTTTTTACACAAATTTCAAGTTTTACTTAGAGCATAGAAAAACTCTCATATTATATGCTAGAATACAATTTGATGTTTAGCAGAAGATTAGTCACTATTAATAGTTATACATAAAAATTTGAAATTATATCAGTTTTCTTTTATATAAAAATTAAAAAAGAACGAAAGTTTTGCATAATAAAAAAAATTATAGAAAGTAAAAATGAAAGTCAACGCTGGAGCGGCTGCTACATCTTAAGATCTACAATTTTAACAGTTTTTTTCTCTGCTTCTTGTTTTGTCCCGCCGAGGTTAGCTCCTCTTTCCTCTGTGTCTGGTCTCAATTGTTGGTCGGCGGTCGCGCCTGATCTTGATTGGCGTACAGTTCGTGGTGGTTCATCTTGTGGACGAGCTTCTGGGTCGAGTCTCCAATTTCTTCCTTGCGGTCTCTGTAAGTCATCCTTGTTCCTTGCTTGTAAGATTCCAGGAGTGCGTGGTTGCTGTATTACGGTTGGTATCGTTGTTAGATTTGTGGATTCGGTCGGTTGTTTTGTCTTTACTCGTGTTTTGGTGCTTGTTTGGATTTGAGGTTTGGTTAGTGGTTGTGGTTTTCTCCTGTTTTCAGATTGTTTGAATTTATGTTTCTTTGGGTGATGTCTTTGCTCTGCTTCTGGTTAGCTCGTGCTCTTCTGCAGCTTTTGATCGTCTGTCGGCGTCTTTTGAAGTTGATTGACTCTGCAAGAGGTAGTCATTCCTTCTCTCTACTTTTAAGTGTGGTTGTTTTTTTCTCTTTGGCGAGACTTCATTATGACGTTTATCCGGTTTTCCTTTTTTGAGTTTCGACCTTGCCGCTTTCGGACTTTTATTGGCGTTTCTTTTGTCATCCAGGTTTTCCATATTCCCATTGTCCATTTTAATGGTTTCCGTTTCAAATTAAAGGTAGTTGATGGAATTTTAGGATGCTTCTTAGGAGTGGTCTTCATTTAGCCATGCTTCTAGAGCTATCTTTTTCGTGGAGTTTGTTTTGTCAATCGTAGTGCTTTCAGGGTTTCTGCATCCTGTCGCTTCTGAAAGTCATACTCTTTCCAAGTTTCTCTCTATTTTGGTGTTTGACTTTTTTTGTTTTTTTTATTGCACTTGTTTGTATTATTATTATTTTTTTTTTTTTTGACTTATGGTTGTCTCGGACACTATCTCCTGAAATTTTAATTTTGGCAGTTAAAATTTGCGAATTTAGTTTGTTTAGATTTACCATTTGTTTCGTTTTAGTTTTATCATTAATAAAAACTAAAAAATCATTATATAATCACTTAACAACATATAATATAAGCGACGGTCGAAATTAAAAGAAAAATGAGATTGATTGATCTGATCCCTTTTGTTTGCAAGTAAGTCCGCCCGTGACTCTATGTTTTAGAAAATAAAAACACATAACATTCTTCCACTATTGAGTATTTTGTATAATTCAAATAAAAGAGGATTTTCATGCATTTCTGTTTTAAAAAAATCAAATACAAAGCAAACATTTCAAATTTCAATAGTTTGCTTCATAAAATTCTAAGTAAATTTCATGGATGATTGGCTTTGCAAAATTCAAATAGAAACTAAATTTTCATCACAATAGTTGGCTTATAAAAAAATTTGAATACAAAGCATTCTTTTACCCACATATTCTGTAAAATTTAAATACAGATAAGGTTTCTACCGTAATAAAATTTAGAATATCAAAATATATAGCATAACATTACATAATATACTTTTCCATAAAATATCACAAAAATAATTTCAAATCAAAAAAATATCACACATTCCCAATTATTATGAATATATCATAAAAGTGTTTTTCTTCCAAAAATACTGTAAACATAAAAACTAAATTTTAGGAGTTAAAAATTTACGTTTTAGGTTATGATTACTAATTAGAGTTTAGAGTTTAGTTTCGAAGTACATATAATTTAGTTTGAGGTTTATGGTTTAAATTTGAATTTTTAAAACAATTTCAAATTTTGTGGTATTTCAAAAATAAAAACTCTTTTGTAATATTTTTTGAATAAATTAAGGGGGTGTTATTGGTTATGTCATTTTGATGGATTTGGAAATCCAAATCAAATCCAGTGTTATTCAATTAATGATTCTAAAAATCATTTCGAAATCATGTGTTATTGGTTTTATGATTTTAAAATCCACATTGAAATCAAGTGTTATTCAATAATTTGAGTTTGTATAAGAATTTGATTTCAAATTAGATTTTATTGATTCAATCATAGTATTTGGAAAAGCTCAAATACTCAAAAACTTTTCATATCATTTTCTTCTCTTTTTTATCAATTCACTTTGATGACATATGTGTTCCCATAATCTTTATTCATCATTGTCTATAGCGTATTTCTTTGTGAATTTTCTATCTTTCTCTTCGATTTTCTCTGCAAATCCTTCGCCGTTTTTCAGCCGCAAACTCTTCTTCTACAATCATTTATATAGTGTAAGCGGAACCCATATGTGAGTCAAAGATGCAGAGGTAAAACGACATGAAGCCTCTCGACACAAAGGTAAACACCTTCCAATTTGAAAATTATATATAAAATATTAGAATGTATATAATACACAGGACACCAATTTCATTGGTAATGATAAGATAAGGTTAAGGGGAAGCCCCCTTGGATGCAAGAAGAATTAAAAAGATTTTCTTTTTTTCACTCTCAAATGGAAATAAGTGTGCCATTATCATTTGAATTAGTGTACCAATAAGAGGACTTTGATATCTATAAATCATTACTTGTATTAACCATGTCATTGCAAAATCAATTTGATTTCAAAAAATCAATCTTGTTTGTTCTTCTGTCAAAATTAATTTGTTCTAACAATTTATCTATGCTCTTTATACACACTTTCTTTTAGATGTCGATCTAGTTATTGTTTGTCGGTATGTGTTTTAGGGTAGATTGTTTTCATTAAGAACATGAAACTTACTTTTACTCTGCTTCACATAAACTATCTTTAGTTTTTCAATATACATATAATGTATGTACTATGCTTTATATCTTTTATTCCTTTGTTTGGATATCATTCGAATGTCTCACCTTTGACTCTTTGAGAGTGAATTGGTGTGTTTTTATGTATCATTGTTCTTCCTACTTATCAATGCTATATACATCAACATTTTCTGGTATCTGCTTACAATTACAAGTTTATTATTTTCGTCCAAATGACTTGAATGTTACTTTTATACATAACAACTTTCAAAGCTCTTGGTAATGTGACGTGTAGAGGTGTCAAAATGAGCGGACAGACCATGGTCCGTCCATGTCCAATTAACTATGGGTTGTCCATGGACATGTCCATAAACAGACGGGCTATAATGGTCTCTGCCCAATTACGCTCATGGCCAAAGCGGGCTGG
This sequence comes from Iberis pinnata, assembly GCA_900406425.1. Taxonomy (NCBI): domain Eukaryota; kingdom Viridiplantae; phylum Streptophyta; class Magnoliopsida; order Brassicales; family Brassicaceae; genus Iberis; species Iberis pinnata. The sequence continues at coordinate 7,907 of OVBE01005507.1, read as the reverse complement.
ACAGTATGGACATTGGGCCGTCCAACTAGCTTAAAATTTTAGGTTAAGAGATTTGGGGGGTCTTTAAAATTTTGTCACATGTTTTTTTTCAAAACCTAAAAAATCTAAAACGACGCCTCGTCGCCTTTCAGTCTCCTCTTTCTTCCCTGAGACCTGAGTTCCCTCGACGCGGCGACGGCTAGAGTCTCGACTTCTATTCTGTTAAGCTAGGTTCGTTTCCTTTCTATTTATTTTATTCTTGTTCTTCTTCTGACTTCTGGAATATGGGTTTTGTTACTTATGATTTCTTTGGTTCCTAATTTCTCTGCAGATCGAGATTGATTTCTTGTTAAGCTTTAAATCAGAGCTTGAGTAAGTTTGTTGTAATAGTAAGTTTAAAAAACTTTGAGTGATGTTGTGGCCTTGTGGGTCTTGATTGAGTTACGAGTCTTCTTTGATTGAGTCCATATTTAGTCATGTCACAAACAAATCGTTTTTTACCTTTGTAATTATGAATAATTGTATGTAATAGTTTCTTTCTGATTGAATCAAGCTTTGTTATTATGAATAATCCATGTGGGGCTTATTACCTTTTTATAAAAGCATCGATCTTTGTTCTTTAATCAAAAATTCATCAATGCAGCTTTGTAATGAGACTTTCTTCTTCTTTTGGTTCTTCTGTGTTGTTGTTTGTGCTTTGAGAATTGAGAACCAACTTCAAGTTCTTTTTGCTTGCTTTCACATGATTTGATTCTACTGTAAAAGGAGAATATTGGTTCTGATTTGTAACTTGGTTGTTCAACTCATGGTTGCTGCTTGATTTAGTCCATATTTTTGGTATTTTCCAATGAAGTTCTTTAAAACAATTATAAGCTAGCTAGCTGTCCTGAATTAATATATTATTATTCCAATTTCCTAATCATTGAATATCTAACTAGCCAGTCTAAAAACGTATATCTTGAATTTTAATTAACTATATTTTGGATGAATATAATCAGTACTTACATTATCAATTTGTAATACTTTGAACCAAGTCAGTGACAACATAATATGATCTAGTTGCATTTAACATACATACATCGGTAGATACATAACATATATGGGATTAGTTAATTTACATAACATATTTTTGATTTAGTCTACCTGTTGTGTGTCAAAGTCAAAGTCTTTGTTTAATGAAATCAATATTGAAGCAGGATCGTTATAGAGATGCTTTGGCAAGATATATCCAACTCAAAAGTCTTTGTTTCTTTAATTGTTTCAGATAGAAAATGACTTGGCTATAAACCTCAATGATGAGTACATGAGTGGTGATGACCTTGATAAAGATGAGAATTTGGGTGATTCACTAATGAGTACAGCTGAGAACAAGGTTGGAGGTACCTCGGGTACTAAACGAAAGCGTTCAAAGTGTTGGGAAAAATTTGAGATCATAGGAGAGACGTTTCCTGATGATAGAAATGGTGTTAGGTGCACATATTGCAATTATAGCTATTGCATAAATCTGCGTAGGAATGGCACAACTACTTTGCTGTGTCACATGAAAGTATGCCCACGGGTTCCTGGAAGTACTCCTACATGTGGAAATAGAAAGCTCGATATGATGGTCTTTAGGGAAATGATTGCAGTGGCAATCATCGAGCATGATCTGCCTTATTCATTCGTTGAATATAGAAGGATTAGAGAGGCTTTTCATTATGCAAACTCTACTATAGAGTTTTGGTCTAGGAATCCTGTTGCAGCTGATTGTGTTAAGATTTTTGAGAAGGAGAAGAAAAGGCTTAGGGAGATGTTAAATGAAGTCCCGGTCGATTTTTTTTTACAACCGACTTATGGAGAGCACTCACGATATAGGGTTACATTTGTCTCACAACACACTACATTGATAGTAGCTGGAATATGAAGACTAAGATATTATCATTATGTGCATTTCTTCCTCCTCAAACAAGTGTTGCTATTGCCTTGAAGATTATGGAGTTGTTGAAAGAATGGGGAATCGAGAAAAGGGTGTTTACAATAACTGTAGACAATGCTTCATAAAATGACAATATGCAAGGAATTATCAAGAGACAACTTCGGAAAGATCTAGTTTGCAATGGAGAGTTCTTCCATGTTAGATTTGTTGCACACATCTTGAATCTAGTTGTGCAAGATGGGCTAAGTGTTATTGATAATGCTTTGGAGAAAATTAGAGATAGTGTGAAGTTTGTGAAGGTTAGTGAGTCTAGGGAAAAATCGTTTAAGACTTGTGTAACAACTGTGGGAATTGAAGCTAAGGCAGGATTGGTTTTGGACGTAGCAACACGATGGAATTATACCCATCTTATGCTCTCTAGAGCCATCATGTATAAAGAAGCATTTCGCCATCTTGCAAAGGTAGATACAAGTTATCAGACTTATCCATCAGAATTAGATTGGAAAAGGGGAGAGTTGATTTGTGAGTTCTTAACCTCCTTTGCATAATGACAAACTTGATCTCCGGCTCATCTTATCCAACTGCGAATTTCTATTTTATGCAAGTGTAGAAGATTGAAAGTTGGTTGAGATCACATGAGGATTCAGAAGATGAGATTATTCAAGAGATGGTACAAAGTATGAAGTTGAAGTGTGACAAATACTGTGAGGAGTATAGTGACATATTCGCTATTGCTGCGGTTTTTTATCCTAAGATGAAGTTCACTGTTCTAGAGTATTGCTTCACTACTTTAGATTCTACACTAGTAAAGTGAAGTTAGACATGTGCGTAAGAAGATGAAGAAGCTTTTTGAGGTTTACAAGAAGTCAAAGAAAACCACAACAAATACTTCTGAACCAAACGAATTGAAGAAGAACGTTCTTGCTGGATATGATGTAAGTTTGTTGATATTATGTTTCTTTTCTTATTGGTAACCAGAGTTGGATGTTATTATATTCTATGAATTCTCTGAGATAAATGAGTTTAAGATCAGCTCTATTTATGTTGTTCATAAATATTGGTCATTGTTTAGTCATATATGTGTCTATGTTGTTCTATGTTCTAGTGATAATACGTATCTACTATACTGGAATTTATATACTTTTTCTTAGATGAATGATATCTTTAATTCTTCATACTTGTGAACAATTCTGATTTTCTTAGAATCTCTGTTGCAGCACTTGTTTTGGTTTACTTTAGTATTTATAAGTTATCAATTAATGGTTGAATAGAATTTGTAGTATTTATCATTAAAAGTGTTACACTTAGAGGAGTTTATGGTTCCAAGAAATCAGGGACTTAGATTACAATTTTTTTAATTATTCTTAAATTTTTCATGGTTTCTATGTTTACTTTTCTCAAACCCGGTGCTAGCGGAAAATCGAGTTTAGACAAGTACTTAGATGAGCCAGTCTTGGACATTATTGCATTTAAAAGCTTGGATGTTTTGGCATATTGGAGAGATAACATAAATCGCTTTGGTGAGTTGTCTACTATGACTTGTGACGTCTTCATCATACCTATTACAACTGTCGCTTCAGAGTCTTCGTTCAGCATAGGAAGCCGAGTCTTGAACAAATATTGGAGCTCTCTTCTTCCTTCAAACGTGCAAGCGCTAATTTGTGCAAGGAATTGGTTACGTGGATTTGAAGAAATTGTTAAATTTTTTGGCTTATTTATGTTTTCTTTACTTATGTTTTTGTTATTTGGAACTTTTTTTTTGTAGGTGATCCATTTGATTGTAGTGAAGAAAATAAAGAAGGGGGAAATTAATTTCGTTATGCTTTTGTAAATTTCAATGAATTTATGACTTGCATGGATTTGGTATTTCTTTATTAGAAGATTAACTTAGTTATGCTTTTGTTTTATCTTTTGTTATATTTATGTATAAACTTGTTAAAAAAATTTAAATTTGTTATGTTTTTTTTGTTTATATTTAAAATTGTTCAAACTTATATTTAAACTTGTTTTAATAAATTTATTAAGTTAATTATAATTACATAATTTGAGTTATAAACTAAAAAAACAAAATAATAAAATCATGTCGGATGGACACCCATGAACAGTCCATTAAATATGGGCTTTTATGGTTTTAGACATTTATGGGTTTGGACTTAATTGGACATGGTCAAAACTTGTTCAAAATTTTAATGGATAAAAATGGACGGACAAAATGGACATGGACGGTCCATTTGACAACCCTAGTGATGTTGGATTTGGGCTAATGGGAATGTGATCAATATGGTAATTTGGATTTTAAAATCCATGTGTTGTAGTTAGAAACCACTCATAATATTTTAGAATTCATTATTTAGATTTTGAAATCTATCTCTTAAATTTTGAAATCTTTGAATTTAAAAATCTTTCAAAATCTATTAAAATCATTGAACCAATAACTCTTCTAAGAGTCTGATATTTTTTAAAAATACAAATGATGAAATACTGGTAAATGGTGAATGATAAATTATTTGGTGAACTGTTCGATAATTTTTTTTTTTTTTTTTTTTTTGCGTGAATGGTAAAATATGCTATGAACAAAATTACTTTTTTCTTTTTTCCTTAAAAATCTTTATTTTCAAAACCCAGTTTACATAAACAGAAAGGTAAAAAAAGGAAAAAAAAATCTAGGTTTTCTCCCAAGCTCCCGTCTCAAAGCGCTTCTTCTTTGTTCTGCCGCCGGCGGTGCTGGCCTCGGGCCGGCGCCGCCCTCTCTTTCTCTTTGTTTTTCGTTTTCTTCGGTTGGCTCTCGCTCCCTTTCGCTTTCTTCTCCGGTGTCCTTTCCTTCTCGCGCTGGTCTTGGAGCGACGGCTTTCTCTTTGGTTCCCTTGACGCGACGGTGTTCTCTGGAAAGCTCTCCACTGGTGGTGAGGTTCTTTCTCCAGATCCGGCGTCTGGGAACTCTTGGTGGCGTCAGAAGCGTTTCCTTGTGATGCGGTGAAGCGCGCCTTCTGCTTTGGCTGTTGGTTACAGTCTGGTTCGGCGGCGGTCCTCCTTCGCTCTAGTTTCTGCTTCTCCGGCCATGGTAGGTGAGGTTTGTCTCTTTCCTTAGCCTCTGTGGTCGAGTTGTAGCTTCAGATCTTAGGCCAGATCTGCCTGTTTCTCCGGTCCTGTTTCTGTTGGTTTGTGGTAGTTGGTAGCGCGGTGTTAGGTCGGTGAAGTTGCTTGGGCTGCTTGGGTTTTGTCTGCCTAGGTAAAGCTATCTGGATGTTTGGTATCTACTCGTTTGGTGATTTCTCTTTTGGCTCGATGGTTGGTTCTCATGGTTCTTGTCTTTCCTTTTGTTCCTTACCGGTTTCGTACGTTGTGGTTCTCGGTTAGGGAACTGCTTCACTGGTTAGGACCTGATCGCTCCTTGTCTCTACTTTAAAGTCCAGTTCGAGGACTGTTATTTTGGCTGGTTTTCTTGGCGCTCCAATAGGTCGTGGTTCTTGCGACTAGCTGCTTCCGAAGATTGATGGTTTGATCCATCTTTTATATCTTTTCGGTTTGTTAGCCTGCGGTTTCTTCTCTTTTGAGGTAGTCCGATTCACCATAGGAGGATCTCGGTTCCCGCTTGAATGGATCATCGGAAGTCTTTGCGGTCATCGTCATCAAGGATTGTCAATTTCCAGTTCCAAATCGTTTGAGCTTTAGAGTTTTTATCTTTTCAGGTGGTATCTTCCATGTGGTTGTGTTTTATTTAGTGTATTTGGTTGTAATTTGCTTCCCTTTTTTGGGCTTTTGGCTCCGGAGGAGGTTTGTTCTTGCCGGCTTTGTCTCCCGTAATCTTTTCGGGCTTAGTTTATGTCTCTTTAAGTTGTATTAAGTTCTGTTTTAATAAAATCAGAAGGAAANAAAAAAAAAAAAAAAACCCGTTTTAAAAAATAAAAAAAAAAAAAAAAAAGAAAGAAAAGATATAGTGGTAAATTTGGTGGCGTGTTGATCGGTCGAACCGTCCGGTCTATTGTTAAAATAATTGCAGTCTTGGTTGGGAAAGAGCAGCCAAATTGCGGCTAAGGGAAAAATGCAGAGCACACCGTTGGGGACAACGGCGGTTTCGCCAGCTTTTATCAATGATGGCCGCTTCATTTCCTCTTCAGCAGTCTCTCACTTCTCTCTCAATCGTCGTAGTCATCACCACTCGTCTCTCTTCCTTCTATCGTCTAGGGTTTCTATTTCTCATGTTCCGTCTTTCAGATCAGGTTTGACCTATGATCATTAAAGTCATGATTGGCTTTAGCTATTATTCTAACTCAGTAGTTAATCATTTAATTAGAAGCCTTTGTTGTGTAATCGGCGATTCATCAGCCGTTTTGACCATCCCCCTATTGAGCCAGTCAATGTGTTACTGGTTTTCATGTGAAATATTGCGTGTGGCTTTTGTAGTTAGAAGCTTACGATTCTAAGAGTTTTTCATGATTTGAACTGTTTTATACTCATTCATAAACTTGAGACCTCTTGTCACAGTGGAGTCTTTGAAGAAGAGGTTAGAAATTATGAGCTTCTAAGTTTAGGGCACTCCTTCACGATTGAGAAAGAGTTAACATGCTTTGATTCATTAGTGAATGATAAAGTTGTATTTTTGATGATTTTATATGTTTGGTACATAGGAGCATGCAATGCAAGTCAAATAGTTGATATTTTTCCAGCGGTTTCACCTGAGATCGTTGTTCGGGAAGCGAGATTGGAAGACTGTTGGGAAGTGGCAGAGACTCACTGCAGCTCCTTCTTCCCGGGATATTCATTCCCACTTGATGTTGTGCTCAGAGTAGATAGGTTAATGGCTATGGTAATGGGGTTTTCTGTACCACCAGGGTGCCGGAGGACTTGTTTAGTTGCTGTGATAGGTAGCCCAGTAAATGAAACCATTTGCATTGGAAGTGAAGATTTCAAAATTGGAGCTTTTGATGCTAAAATCAGCCTGACCAAAGGTTATGTAGCTGGAATCTTAACCGTGGATACTGTGGCAGATTTCCTTCCCCGGAAAGGACCTCTCCGCCAAAGAAGGTTAGCTTTTCTTTTTGTCTTTGTCAAGCCATGTGCCTCTGTTATTAAACCTTAGGACCATGTCCTATAAAGTTCTGGGTTATTTAGCTGACTTGGTGGTGTTGTGCTCGGATTTGTATTCGTTTTTTTGTCTTGCAATAATTTGTTGGTGTGTTGACTAATTGAAAGCCAGGACGGGGATTGCCTACATATCAAATGTGGCGGTTCGAGAGAATTTCAGGCGCAAAGGAATAGCCAAGAGACTCATCTGGAAAGCAGAGGCTTTAGCCAAGAACTGGGGATGTCGAGCAATGGGCCTTCACTGTGATCTCAACAACTTAGGAGCCACAAAACTTTACAAAGATCAAGGTTTCAGATGCATCAAGATACCCGAAGGAGCAAATTGGCCACAGCCAAAGACATCTCCAGACACAAGGTTTAACTTCATGATGAAGCTCCTGAACAACAACAATACACAAGCTCTTGAACAGTTCCTGTAAATTTCTACAAAAAAAAAAACAGGAGATTCTCTTTGTTTATGAAATAGCTCCGATCATGTAAATATGTTAATGGTCATTGGGTCTACGTTTATTTATCTTGTATAAATGATACAGTTTATAATACTCCCGAGGAAATTCAATCTTTGATCGGACATATTATAGTGCAAAAACAAAACTCTAACCCCCCGCAATTCTGGCCGAGGCCTTATTGATCATTGGCCGAGACCTTATTGATCCGGGACCAACATGTTACATCCTTTAAGTTGTAGTAATTTTGTTAAAATAAAAAACGGTATTAGTAAATCTGATATTTTAAGATAATATATTTAAAACAAAAAAAAAACTGCTAATTGAAGATATTAACATATGTTTTGTTGATATTCTCCATTGAGTTCGGTTTATCTGAATGATTTACTAATAAGTTTTAAATTAGTGTTTCATATTCCTATATAGAATCTATACTATTAAAGGGAGAGCACATTTTTGAAAGTGGTCAAAATAAAGTTAAT
>OVBE01005506.1:0-21589 GCA_900406425.1 Iberis pinnata | reverse complement strand
CTCAAAGTTCTGGTCTTTTGAGTTATTGATGAATTGATGCTAGCTCTGCCATGATAGGAGTTAATATGGAATCTGAATTATTCTTGCTTATGGTGTTGATATACTCTGAGAATTATGTACCTTGATATTTAGTGTTCTATAAAGCCGACAAGTTTTTTTAGTATGGTTTGGGTTCTTTCTCTATCTCCCTTCAGAAAAATATAAAAACCGGTAGATAAAGTGTTGAAAGAATGACCTAGAAGTCCGTAATCATTGCCGGGCTGCTAAACAAAAAAACATTAAGAAAATAGAAACGCTGAAAAGTGCAAAATTAAAAAGAAAAGAAAAGAAAAAACGCAAAAAAGATCGAAAAGAAAGAAAAAGAAGTGAGAAAGGGGGAAAAATGATCAAGACCGGAAGTCGGTTGATGCTCTGTTTGGTATGGGCATTTCGATAGAAGAGGTACTTGAATAAATTGATTGATATAACATAGGTGAGAATGCATGAATCTGAACTTAACTGAATTTAAAGATCTGGTTGATATGATTTGATACTTGATTGATTTGGGATTTAGAGTAAGAAGCAGGGTGTTAGTTTATGGTGGTACACAATTAAATCAAAGTGGTTGTTTGAGACTGGTGTCTTTTGGATTTGAAACTATTCTTATGGTTTTTGAGGTTTTGTGAGTTTCTATATGCTCCATTTCAAACCCCTTCTCCACATTGAATATTGTTTTACTTAAGGACAAGCAAAGATCTAAGTCTGGGGGAGTTGATATTACTCAGTTTTAATGCATAATAGTGGGCATTTATGTCTGCTATTATGCATTATTCCGAGTGTTTTCATTGCATATTTGGTAGATTCTAAGTGTTCGGGTCGAGTCGGAGAAAAATAAAGCATTTCAGGAGATTTCAAGAGATTTCAGAAGAATTCAAAGATGCAGACAAAGTGCACAATCGGACAGGTGATATGCCCGATCGCGAAAATGTTCCTGGAAAAATCCGAAGTCCAAGATCAATCGAGCAAATGAGTTTAGTCGAAGCAATAATGTGAATTGCCCGATCGGGCAACACTATGCTCGATCGGGCACTTATCCCGAAAAGAAAAAGAAGTTTTCTAATTTGCAAATCAAGTCCTCAAACTTATCCAAGTTTTCCATATTTTATTATTTTACCTTTTTAGCTTATAAATACATTGTGTTTTAGGCTTTTAAAACTTAAGCTTTATTTTTATTTCAGAGAGAATTACTGAGGGAGAGGAGATTCAACCTGTATTTGGAGAAGATTTCTGAACCCTTTCTAATATATCTATCTATTTCTATTATGTGTTCTTCTTTGATTTTGATTTGTGATTGCATGTCAATGTCTGAGTACTTCCATAGTTAGGTTTTAGGGTTTCCCAAGGAATTCAGGGTTTGATTGTTAGATTTATCATAAGGGGTAATAATTATTAGGCTCTTAGTCTAGACTTGTTTCTAATGCATGACTTAGAGTAGCTAACTATTTCATTGATATTACATAGATAAACGCAAAGTGATTTGGTTTATGGATCTGGCCTAGTTTAGATGAATAAGTGATTTTGCTTGCGAGAGTATTTTCTTAATTGCTTATGATAATTTGAGCATAGGGTTTAGTACTCCGAGAGGAGATTATTCCATATCTGTCTTTCATGTTGAGAACTATTTTCAAAGAAAATCCCTGCATGATAAATTGACTTTCAATCCTGATTACATGTGGTTTCCCTGATGCCTAACGCTTATACTTTATAGTTTTAAATCGTTTTAATTTATCGTTTTGATCACAATCAATCTTATTATTCCTGCTTTAACTTAATTTGAATTGAAACTGAATCGTGTATTGTCTGATCTCTATGGATTGGATACCTTTTGCTATGCTACATTGAATTGTTCTCTACGGTATTAGTTTAGATTAAATTCTAGACCTATCAAAACCCTAATTCAAGATAATGGTCTTTATATAAGTGATTCTTCCTCTTAAGTCTCTGCAACTTCTATCTTAAAAAAAAACTCTTTCTAAAGTTTCATATTCAATCAAAGTTCAAGAAGGTTTCATAATAAACCGATGTCTTTATTTAGTTCATTATAACTTCTTTTAAATAAAAAACATCATATGGTTATATTTTTCTCGGTTCGTTTTTATTTAGTTCATTATAACTTCTTTTAAATAAAAAAACATCATATGGTTATATTTTCGTATATTGATAATCTTTTCGGCTTCTTTTACCTTGATATTGATTTCCATGATGATTTGTTTAGATAAACATCATAGTACTGTTATCGTTTTAGATTACCTTAAAAGTTACATAATATACTAAATCACCTTTTTAATGTTTCATGGTAGATGGATAAGATCGGGAATGAGAAAAAGAAAAGCCCTATGAATCTTGAACAATTGGCGGCTGAGGATATAATGAATATGGAAATCAAGAAAGCAAAGAAGGTAGTAGAGAATCACTACAAAGTTGGTATGATCAGGATGAGGAGTACCAGGTTGAGTATGAGAGAGAAATGTTGTACAAAATGAAGATAGCTAAAGGGGGGCTAAGCTTAATATCATCTTCAAAACGATTAACGATCCAACTATAGATCTGGTGAAGGAAATGAAGATCCAGGAAGAAAAGAAAAAAGTCACCAAAGAGTCTCTTGCTACGGTCAAAATCCCCGACTTACCATGGGATAAAATGGGTTATCCTTTCATGAACTAATTCAGATTCAGCAAGAACCAAGAAGAACAAAGAACCAATGAATCTATATTTTCTAATATTTTTTGTTAATTATGTTTTTATTTGTTGTTGTTTTTTTTTCTACCAATGAACCTATATTTTAAGCCAATCATTATTTTGGAAATAATGATTCCCTATTTCTTAGGAAAAATAGTTTTTGACAGTTGAACTTTTTTTTGGATATGGACAATTCGAATTAAGTGTGAGACAAGCCCAATTGAATTCCAAGTCGGTTTAAGTGGGTGGTAAACAATCTATATGCGGTGGCAGTAGTGTTGATTAGAGATTTAGAGCAAAAGGAATGTTGTTAGTTATGTGGTGGTAAACAATCTATTTGCGGTGGTTGTCTAGGATTGGTGTCTTTAGTTTATGACATCTGAATTTGAGGTGTCTGATATTCTGTGAACTCTTGTATGGCCCCTTTTAAAACCTCTTGTCTAGATATAATCTTGTCTTACTTGAGGACAATCAAAGATATAAGTCTGGGGGAGTGAATATTACTCGGTTTTAATGCATTGTAGTGGTTATTTATGTATGATATTATGCATTATCCGAATGTTTCCTTGCAAGTTTTGGTACATTTTCAGGTTTTCAGGTGTTTGGATCGATTTGGACTTAAAGTGAAGGTTTCCAGCATATTTGGATTGAATTTGGCTAAGTAAAAGAATGTGAGATCAGCTGATATCACTCGGTTTTTATGCTTTATAGTAGGTATTTATACTTACTATTTGAATATTATCCGAGTGTTTTCCATGTAATTTTGGCATATTTTCAGGTTTTTAGGTGTTTAGGACGTTATGGAGCAAAAAGATGGATTTTTGCACAAAATAGATGCAAATTGGCATATGCAGATGCAGAGTCCGTCAGAAGGGTTGAAAGTTTGCCATGGTTGAAGATGTTCCCGTGGATCGATTGACACAAGATAACCACGTGAGTTTGCTTCAATATGGAAGTGGTTTGAGGTCAATCCATTTGAGCAATCAAAAGTTAATGCGGTTTTACTGAAGACTAGTCAAGTTGTCTCGCAGAAGAAACATGTGCAGAAACTTACGTAAAAAGAGATCGATCGATCCCTACACCCGAGAATCACAAAAAATCATCCAAATTTACAATTTTTCCCTCAAGACTCACAAGACTTTTCTTTATTGGTTTTAGTTTATTTTCCTTAATTTTAGAACTATAAAAGCAATAGGCTTGATGTTATTTTCATCAATCACTTATTTTATTTCTTAGAGCTTTTACAAAGAAATGTATCCCATCCTTGTGTTTTAGAGAAGATTTATAAACTCTGTTTTTTATTTTTATACAATTTGTTTTTGAATATGTGTTCTTCTTTGATTTTGTTTTGTGTTAGGTTTTAGGTTAATTCTTAGGATTTGATAGAATGGATTGAAATTGTTAGTTTCTCAGTCTAGATTTGTTACCAATGCACGAATTAAACTGGCTATTTAGTTTATTCATATTAGATTGAAAAACACAAAGGGATATAGTTTAGAGATCTGACCTAGTCTAGATGAGTAAGTGCCTTTCTTGCGGGAGTATTGTCTTAAGGGCTTCTGAACAAATCAAATCTAAAGTGAAAAGTATGTTTGAGTTATCTTAATACGGCGGGAATTTTTCTTTAGTAATTCGAACATAGGGTTCTAATACTTCAGGAGGAGATTAGTCTAGCTTTTGTCTTTTGAGTTGGGAACTATTTCCAAAGAAAATCATGCATGTTCACCTTGAATTTTAACCAGAATACATGAGGAATTCCTTATTGCCTAGCGTTTTTTGTTATTTGCTTTACAACCGTTTTTACTTTATCGTTATTTCGATATTCTAATCACAACCACTATTTATCTGTTCTTAGCTAAATTCGATTTTAAACTGAGAGTCTTACATTATTGGTCTCTGTGGATTCGATCCCTCATATATTATTGCGTTTGTTGTGCACTTGCAGTGAATATATTTGGGTTAAAACCTGAGCCTATCAGATTTTTGGCGCCGTTGTCGGGGACCAATTGTGCCTATTAAGTTTTCTTTAGAGTTTAGTCCAGAAATTTTCCTTTTTATAGTTTTCAAGCCTTCTTTCTTCTTGATTTCGTTTTTAGAGGTACATGACCAGACGATCTGAAAAATCCAAGGACTTTCTCAACCTTAGTAACGCAAAAATCTAGAAGTTAAAACGCTCAAACTCAATGGCTGACAATGTTATTCCCAAAAATCGTCCACCCCAGAATCACCCTCTGGTAGGTGTCTTCAACAACCCCCCCCCCACGAATTCATTGCCAACAGGAATGCCATTCTCCCTAACCCACCTCAGATGTTACTCGTTTTAATGCATAATAGTGGGCATTCATGTCTGCTATTCTGCATTATTCCAATTTTTTTCCTTGCATATTTTGTGGAATTTCAGGCTTCTAGGTGTTCGGGTCGTGTCGGAGCAAAGTGATGCATTTCAGAGAATTTCATAAGATTTCTGAAGTTGCAGAAAAAAATGTTTGATCGTGCAAGAAGGTGATCGATCCGACATTTGGTTTAGAGAGTGCATCAACGGGCAACATAGTTGGTCGATCGGGCGAAACCCCCTGGAATTATCTAAAGACCAAGATCGATCGGGAAAGAGAAGAAGGATCGGGCAGTTTTACAAGATGCTCGATCGGGCAACCATGTCCCCGATCGAGCACTTCCCCCTAGAAGAATTAGAAGTTTTCCAAAAATCGCAATCAAGTCCTCAACTTATCGAATTTCCTTATTTTAGATTATTTTACTTTTTGAACTATAAATACATTATGTTTTAGGGTTTTAGAACTAAGTTTTATTTTATTTTCGAGAGACTGAGGGAGAAGAGATTCAGATCTTTGTATTTGGAGAAGATTTTTGAACCCTTTCTATATATCTCTATTTGTTTTATTATGTGTTCTTCAATGATATTGATTGGTTTTTGCTTGTCAATGTCTTAGTAGTTCAGCAGTTAGGTTTTAGAGTTTCCCATGGAAATCAAGTTTTGATTGTTAGATTTATCATAAGGGGATAAAAATTGTTAGGTTCTTAGTCTAGACTTGTTATTAATGCCTGAATTAGATTGGCCATCTAGTTTATTGATATTAGACTAATACATGCAAAGAGGTTTGGTTTAGAAGTTAGATCTAGTCTAGATGAATTGTTGTGAACAATTGAAACTGAACTGTATTGCATGATCAATTATTTAAAAGATGGTGAGAGTTTGTCTCTGATAATTTGAGCATTGGGTTTAATACACTAAGAGGAGATTATTCCATCTTTGTCTTTCATGTTGAGAACTATTTTCAAAAGAAAATCCCTGAATGATAATTTGACTTTTAAACCTAACTACATGTGGTTTTTCTGAATCCTAATGCTTTTATTTCATAGTTTACAGCTGTTTCAATATACTATTTTGATTTCAGTCACAACCAAACTTGATTATTTCTGCTTTTGCTTGATTCGAGATTTAACTAAAACGTGTACTTTGTGGTCTGGTCTCTGTGGGATTCGACCCTATACTTTACTACATTGATCTGTTCTCTGCTGTATAGTTTTAGGATTTAAATTCTAGACCTATCAGAATTTTGGCTCCATTGCGGGGACCAGTAGTGCCTCTTTGGTTTATTCAAGAGTTTAGTCTAAGGTTTTTCTTTTTCAGTTTTCATCTCGTTCTTTTCAGCTTGTTTTTTTTACAGGTGTATGATCAGAAGATCTGAAAAATCCTCTGAATTGCTAAGCCTCAATAACTCAGAACTTGCACGGATAGAACGCTCATACCAGAAAGCAAAGAAATACTCAAGCTCATCCAATTCAATGGCTGGCATGTTGATCTAATCATTCCGGTCATACCCCAAGGTCAAAATGATCCACCTGTTGTTGGACTCAACCAACTGATCAACCAACTACAAGGTGGTGGTCATGGCAATCAAGTTCCACCATGGCAAGAAAGAGCTGATAACAACCAAGCTCCACCGGGGAATCCCTATCCTCATAACATATATGCAAGAAACTTTGTCTTGTATGGAGATCCGAAGAGAGTTAATCAACTCAATGCTCAGAACCATCCTCTAGTTGGTTCATTCAACAATCGTCAAGCATTCTATGCTAACAGGAATCCCATCCAGCCCACTCAACCTCAACAAAGAGAATACCAATTCCCTATTCAGCTTGTTTAGATGATCCGTAACAACCAATTCAATGGTTTACCAAATGAGCACCCAATGGATCATATTGACGCTTTTGAGGAAATCTGCAGCACTATAAAACCCAATGGAGTGACCAGGATTTCATGCACTGCAGTTTGTTTTGTCACTCTTTAGCTGAAAGAGCACTTTGCTCGTTGAACTCTCTACCTGTTGGATCCATTGTAACTTGGGAAGATTGCAAAGCCAAGTTCATAAATCAGTTCTTTACTACTAACAGGACTAACACTTTGAGGAAAAACATTTCTTCCTTTGCACAAAACCCTGTGGAATCATTCTATGAATATTGGGAGCGATTCTAAAAATGGCTTCGTGATTGTCCACACCACGGTTTCTTAGATGTAAGTCTCCTCAACACATTCTATAGAGGGATTGAACATAAATACCAGCCGTCCTTAGATACCGCAAGCGATGTAGACTTTATGCAGAAACCTATTCCAGATGCTTATCGTCTGATAGAGAATCTAACGGCCAGCAATAGTAATCATTGCCCATAGTTTGATCGCCGAACAAAGGTTCATGTATTGGCTGCTACCTCAGAACTCTCAGAGCTGAAAGAAGAATTCTCATAGATGAAAGGATTAATCATTCAACTTTTGAAAATAGGAATCAGAAACAGGTCAGTGCTGTAGAAAATTCTGAAATTGATTGCTTTGAAGTTCAAGAGCAAAATTCTGAAGGAGTTGAGAGGAAAGTAAGTTACATCAATAGTGAAGGTCAAAGGGTGTACAATCAAGGGTATAATCACGGGTTTAACAAGACTCATCCCAATCTGTCTTGGAGAAGTACTAATGTTGAAAACCCCCAAGATCAACACTATCCTCAGCAAAAAAAAAAAGACTTTTGTGCATAACTCTAATTCAGGTGGTTTTAGCAAACCTCTCAACATGTATCTCAACAACCACTACCAGCTCAACCTCAACAGAGTAACACCATAGAGCTGATATTCAAACAACTTTTAGAAGGCCAACAACAGTCCCAAAGAGAAGTGAAAGAGCTGAATCAAAAATTTGAAGCACTCTCTACACATGTAAAGCATTTGGATATACAAGTTGGTCTGACTTCTTAAGCTGTGAGAAGACAAGCTGGTGTCTTTCCTGGGAAAGTTGAGGATAATCCAAAGGGTTGTTGTAAGTCTTTAGTTGGTAACTTAGAAGA
Organism: Iberis pinnata; assembly: GCA_900406425.1. NCBI lineage: Eukaryota > Viridiplantae > Streptophyta > Magnoliopsida > Brassicales > Brassicaceae > Iberis > Iberis pinnata. The sequence continues at coordinate 13,520 of OVBE01005506.1, read as the reverse complement.
ATAAACTAGTGATTTGGTGCAAGATGCAGATTTTGAAAATCCAGAAAAAGATTTAGAGGAAAATGCCCGATCGAGCACCCTTTACCCGATAGGGCACACTGATTTCAGAGGAGACAATCGATCAGGCACTGCTTGCCAGATCGAGCAAATGTACGAAAAAAGTCTAGGAGCTTTTGATTTATCGGGCACATCACCAGCCCGATCGATCCCCGAATTTGGACAGAAATCTGAGAAATTTTCCCGATCGAGCAGACGCACCTGGGATCGAAAATTATTCTCAATACTTACAAACACAAAGTTCCATACCTAGTGCCACCTACGAAGCCCAGATCAAAGTTTGAAGATAGTGAGATGATTGGGAAGCAACCAAATCCATTTAGGAAGCTTCATAAGCTGCAAGACCCAGGGGAATTCTTAGTTCCTTGTTCGTTCAATGGAGTGGAATTTACAGATTCACTATGTGTTATTGGAGCTAATGTGAGCGTTATGTCAATGATTGTTGCTGAAATATTGGGGATATCAGGTATCTCACCTTCCTAAATGACTTTTAAGCTTGCTAATGATTCTACTGTATCTTCTAGTGGGTTTATCGCTGATCTCTTGGTCCAAGTTGGGAATTGTCTTGTTGATGTTGATTTCCATATTTTGGAGATGAATGGGTACCAAGATGAACCTTTGGTTCTAGGGAGACCTTTTCTTACAACCGCAGGAGCCGTTGTTGATCTACCTAATCAGCACATATCTCTCAAGAACATTAAGAGAAGGGTTTTATACCCAGTGATTCCTCCAAAGGGAACACCTAGGCTGACTATTGTACAAGAGGAAGAAATGAAGCATGGAGTTCATATTGAACAAGATCTAAAGTGCATAGTTGCTGAAGCCTTACACAAAGAGCCTCAAATCTCAACAAGGAATGGCAATCCCAAGGTTAAGGAGAAGGAAAAAGTGGAACCAAAGCAGATAAAGAATGAGCCTCAAGTGGCTTTGATCCCTCAAGCAATAGTTGGGAATACAATTGAGTATAAGGTGAAAAGCAAGGGGTTCTCAAAACCCTTCTCAAAGTTTAGAGTTTTACTCACCCCGGAGTACAAAGAGAAAGGAATTAATGTTACAAAAGGTGTGATGGGTAAGATTTTGAAGCTGAAGATGTCTGGATTTGGAGCCTGTTATGGAACATCGATGTATGTTGATTCCATTCTAACTTAGAGGTAAGTACTGTCAAGCTAAGTAATGTTTAGACAAAGTGATGAGTGGGAAGCAACCCCCACTATATGGAGTCTAGATTAGTTTTTTTTAGCAATTTTGAGTCAGTTTTAGTCCTAACTTACTTATTTTTAGTTTTGAGTTCAAAGTGTTTAAGGTTAATCCTGGTGAAAAAATTTCAAGACGTTCCGGGTTATCTCTTATCTAAATTTCATTACTCATCTTTCTCACTTGAATTGTTGGCTATTTGTATGGTTTCTCTCTTGATTCTTGCTAATTTTGATTAGTATTTCTTAGATCATTGCTCACCATTCGCCACATTTCTTGATCTTTTGACTTGAGTTGATTTTAGATTCATGATCGATTGGTTTTTCTCGTTAAGTAATTGTTGATTCTTGCTAATTATAATTAGTATTGTTTGATCATTGCTCTTTACTTACCAATTGATTGTTTAATATCAGAATGATTGCTGTTAACTATTCTGAATGATGCCTCTTACATATGATTCTTGCTGATTTTTTATTAGTATTGCTCGATCATAATGTCTTTAATGGTTTCACCTACAATTGAAACCTGTTAGTTTTTAAACTATCATTGCTCTGTCATTGTTCAACCATTTTTAACATTTCTCTTGAGTGTTTGTTCTTTTTGTAAGAACAGCAAATGAGGCATAGGCGTTCAGAACAGATTTGGGAGCAATTCACCTTTAATATATCTTTTTCCCTTGAAATAATATAGTATTTATTATCTACTTTCATCTATTACAGAATTTTCAATTGATTTTGGTTACTTCTATACATTTTCTTGGATTATTTTCACACTGGGATGGTGTGAAGTAAGTATGGGGGAGGGTGTAATGATACTAACTACGTTTTAATGTTTTGTCTTTTTGGTGAAAATTTTTAAATTTCTCATTTTTTTACTTTAGCTGAGTCTATCGAGTCGAAGGAACCATGATCAAAATCAATGATGATAAATAACCAAATGTGGGTATAGTTTACGATTTCTATAGATTACTGACTTAGATGATTGTTAAGAATAGGGTTAGAACCCATTACTGATTGAATTATTTATGAAAGTTTTTGTCTTTTGAGTTATTGATGAATTGATGCAAGCCATGCCATGATAGAAATTAATTTAAATCTGAATTATTCTTGCTTATGGTGTTGATATACTCTGAGAATTAGGTACCTTTCTCTTTAGTGTTCTGTAAAACCGACAAGTTTTTTCAGTACGGTCCGCGTCCTTTCCCTCTCTCCCTTCAGAAAATAAAAGAAAACGGTTCAGAAAAAGGGTTGAAAACGTGACCTAGAAGTCCGTAGTAAACCCCAGTGAATTGCCGTCTGCTTGAAAAAAAAAAGAATGAAAAGAAAAGAAAGAAAAGCGCAGAAATGCGAAGAAAAGAAAAAGAGAAAAGTAATAAGATAAGAAAAAGAAGAAAAGAAGTGAGAAAGGGAGAAAAAGGATCAGGAACGGAAGTCGGTTGATGCTTTGTTTGGTATGGGCATTGCGATATAACAAATACTTGAGTAATTTGATTGATATACCATAGGTGAGAATGCATGTATCTGAACTTAAATGAATTTGAAGAGCTGGTTGATATGATTTGGTACTTGATTTATTTGGGTTTTAGAGTAGGAAATAGGTTATTAGTTTAGTGGTGGTAAACAATTAAATCAAAGTAGTTTTTTGAGATAGGTGTCTTTTGGATTTGAAACTATGCTTATGGTTTTTGAGATTTTGTGAGTTTCTGCGTGGTCCATTTCAAATCTTCTCCAGATTGAATCTTGCTTTACTTGAGGACAAGCAAAGATCTAAGTCAGGGGGAGTTGATATTACTCGGTTTTAATGCATAATAGTTGGCCTTCATGTCTATTATTCTGCATTATTCCGATTTTTTTCCTTGCATATTTGGTGGAATTTCAGGTTTCTAGGTGTTCGGGTCGTGTCGGAGCAACGTGATGCATTTCAGAGAATTTCATAAGATTTCAGAAGTTGTAGAACAAAGTGCTCGATCGTGCAAGAAGGTGATCGATCGGGCAGTTAGTTTAGAGAGTGCATGTTTCTCGATCGGGCAAAACCCAATGGAATTATCCGGAGACCAAGATCAATCGGGAAAGAGAAGAAGGATGTGGCAGTTTTACGAGAGGCTCGTCCGGGCAACCATGTACCCTATCGATCACTTCTCCCGAGAAGAATTAGAAGTTTTCCAAAAATTGCAATCAAGTCTTCACCTTATCCAATTTTCTTATTTTATATTATTTTACTTTTTGAACTATAAATACGTTATGTTTTAGGTTTTTATAACTAAGTTTTATCTTATTTTTAAGAGAATTACTGAGGGAGAATAGATTTAGACCTTTGTATTTGGAGAAGATTTTTGAACCCTTTCTATATATCTCTATTTGTTTTATTATGTGTTCTTCAATGATATTGATTGGTTTTTGCTTGTCAATGTCTTAGTAGTTCACTAGTTAGGTTTTAGGGTTTCCGAGGGAAATCAGGTTTTGATTGTTAGATTTATCATAAGGGGATAACAATTGTTAGGTTCTTAGTCTAGACTTGTTATTAATGCATGATTTAGTCTAGTTTATTGATATTAGACTAATAAACGCAAAGATATTTGGTTTAGAAGTTGGATCTAGTCTAGATGAATAAGTGTTCTTGCTTGCGAGAGTATTGTCTTGCTTGTGAACAATTGAATTTAAACTGTATTACATGATCAATTATTTAGAAGACGGTGAGAGTTTGTCTATGATAATTTGAGAATAGGGCTTAATACTCTGAAAGGAGATTTTTCCATATTTGTCTTTCATGATGAGAACTATTTTAAAAAAAAATCCCTGGATGATAATTTGACTTTTAAACCTGACTACATGTGGTTTCTCTTAATCCTGACGCTTTAATTTCATAATTTACAATTTTTTCAAATTACTTTTTTTTATTTCTATCAGAACCAAACTTGATTATTTATGCTTTAGCTTGTTTCGATATTTAACTAAAACGTGTACTTTCTGGTCTCTGTGGGATTCGACCCTCTACTTTACTACATTGATCTGTTCTCTGCAATATAGTTTTAGGATTTAAATTCTAGACCTATCAACCTCCTAGGCAAGAATTCACCATACATCACCAACTCTTCACTATGGTTAGACAGAAAAAATTCCATGGGTTAGCTTATGAACACACCATGGATCATGTCGACAGCTTTGAAAATATTTGTAGCATTATTCGACTCAATGGAGTTTCGAATGACTACTTATACTGCACCTTCTTTACTCGTTCTCTAGCTTATAAGACACTCGGATGGTTAAAGTCTCTTCCTGCAAACTCTATTCAGACTTGGGATGAATGTAGATCCAAGTTTCTCAGCCACTTCTACACCACCAACAGGACTAATTCTCTGCGAAATATGATCTCTCCGTTTCCGCAACGTTCTGTAGAAACCTTCTATGAATCATGGGAAAGATTTAAGGAGTACCTTTGTGATTGTCCTCACCATGGGTTCTCTAAGCTGAATCTGCTCAACATCTTTTACAAGGGTGTAGACCATCAGTATCGACTCTCTTTCGATGCTGCTAGCAATGGTAATTTCATGACCAAATATGTTGGCGATGCTTATCAAGTTATAGAGAACCTAGCTGCAAGAAAATGTAATCATTACCCAGATTATGAAAGGAGGATGAAGGTACCTACTTCTGAGAACTCTGAAATTTCAGAATTAAAAGGACAAGTTTCAGAAATGAAAGGACTGCTCAATCAGCTTCTCAAGAATATAAACCCTAAACATATGAGCTTTACTGAAAGTGCATAAGCAGTTTGTTTTCTTTCCCAGACCAAGTGTACCCACCTCAACATCAGTCTTTTGTGCAGAACTCCAACTCAGGCGGCTTTCAACAGCCATCTCAGCTTGTATTTCAACAAGCACATCCACCACAAGTTCAACAAGAGAACAAGATGGAAGCCATGGTCCATAAGATACTGGAAGGTCAGCAACAAACTGAAAGGAACCTAAACGTCAAGATGGATAGTATGCACAATGATTTGACCCAAAATTTTGAAGCATAGTCTACTCATGTCAAGCATTTGGATACTCATGTAGCTCAGAATTCAGAAGCTGTAAGGAGACAAGCTGGTGTGCTCCTTGGGAAGTCTGAAGACAATCCAAAGGGCTATTGTAAGTTAATAACTTCGAGTTTGGTTGCAAAAGTTGATGAATATGCAGAAAACGCAGGTCTAAAAAAGTTAGAAAAAGATTCAGAGACTTTAGATCGATCGATCCTTGATTTTGATTGATCGATCCAGGCAAAAAAGGATCATATGAAGAAAGAGATCGGATCGATCCATCGGTTCAAAACTCTAAAAAGATGTGATCGATCGATCCCATCATGGATCGATTGATCCTTACTCCCAGACTGCAACTATATAACAGGAAGTTTATAATCTGAAAGTTCCTCACCCGGTCAAGCCCAAAAAGTCTAGAACTGACCGTGAGGATAATGATATAATAGGTAAGCCACCAAATCCTCCAAGAAGACTTCAAAAGATGCAAGATTCTTGGGAATTTCTAGTTCCTTATTTGATCAATGATGTGGAACTCACGGACACACTCTGTGATACATGTGCTAATGTGAGTGTCATGTCAAAGGCTGGTGTAGAGAAATTAAGAATCTCAGGTATTAAACCATCTAAGACGTTCTTTGAGCTTGCTGATGATTCCACTATAACTTATAATGGAATCATATCTTATCTGCCAATGCAAGTTGGAGGATGTCTAGTTCATGTTGATTTACATATCTTGGAGATGAATGGGGACTCAGATATGCCATTAGTTATAGGTATACCTTTCCTAGCATATGTAGGAGTTGTAGTTGATATGCCTAATTAACGTATTTCCCTTACCAAAGTCAGGAAGAGGTATTTCTACCCAACAATCCCTCTTGAAGGACCGTCTATAAATCATAATGGTTAAGGAGGTCAAGATGAAGCATGAATCTCATATAGAATTTGGCGCTAAGAGTGTAGGTAATGAAGTCATAGTTGAAGATTCTCATGTTCCAACAAAGAAAAAATTATAAAGGGTAACATAGATGCAAAGGTGAAACCAACGAAGATCAAGAGGGATTCTCAATTTACTTTGATTCCTCGGGAAGTGGTTGGAGATTCAATCGAGTGTAAGGTGAAGAGCAAAGGTACTTCAAATCAATTCTCAAAGATTAAAGCCTTCTTTACCTTAGATCTTAAAGACAAGGGAATTGATGTGGCGAAGGATGTGATGAGTAAAGTTCTGAACTCGAAGATTTCAGCTTATTTTGATTGTTGTTAGATCTCTTGATGCTGATCTAGCTCCGGCTTAAGAGGTAAGTTTTTTAAGCTATCGACATTAAACAAGAGTTGAGTGGGAGGCAACCCAATGTTTTGGTGTTTTAGTTTATTTCTTTTTGTTATTGGGTCAGTCTAGGTCTTAGATTACTAATTTGATGAGTTTTAGTTGTGATTTTAAAGTGTTTCAAGTGAGTTCCAAATGAAGAACAATTGGTCGGATGTAGAGATCGATCAATCCCACTATGGATCGATCGATCCATCGATTTTCACAACTGCAGAGAATCAGATCGATCGATCCGTTTTTGGATTGATCGATCCATCGTTATTCATAATCTAGTCGATCTTTTGCTCCGGTAAGTAACGAACTCCTAGTCAGGTCTTACTCCTTCTCTTAGATTAATTTTCACACCGGGACGATGTGAAGTAAGTCTGGGGGAGGGTATATATACCCATGTTTTGTGTCTTTTTGGATGTTTCATCATTTTGGTGAAAATTTTTAAAAAAATTTCGTTTTATTTTAGTCGAGTCGAAGGAACAATAACCAGAATTTGTGATGATTATTAGTCTAGTGTGAGTTTAGATTGATTTCTACTTCATTACTGACTTAGATTAACTGATGCGTTTAGGTTCCGAACCCCCATTGACTGATTAGTATGCTTTTGAAAGTTCTGGTCTTTTGGATTGTTGATGAATTGATGCTAGCTCTAATAGGATATGACTTCAATTGATCTTAAATTCTCTTGCTTATGGTGTTGGTTATACTTTAAAAATCTAGGTACTTTGCTCTTCAGTTCTCTGTAAAACCGACAAGTTCTTTCAATATGATATAGATCCTTTCTCTCCCTCCCGTCAAAAGAAAATGGTACCGAAAAATGATTGAAAGCATGATCTGGAAAACCATAGTCAATCCTAGAAAAAATTTTCTGCTAAAAAAGAACATTAAAAGCGCATATATGCGAAGAAAAAAGTAGAAAGAAAGAAAAAAGGCAGTGAGATAGGGGGAAAAGGGTCAGGACCAGAAGTCGATTGATGCTCTGTTCTGTATGGGCGCTTTGATAGAAAAAGTACTTAGGAGACATTGATCGATACCCCATAGGCAAGAACACATTTATTTGTATTTAATTGAATTTAGAGAGCTAATTGATATGATTTGATAGTTTGATGGATTGGGATTTAGAGTAGGAAGTATGTTGTTATTTAGGTGGCGGTAAACGGTCTACTGGCAGTGGTAGTTTAGGATTAGTGTCTTTTAGTTTTTGATTTCTGAACTTAAGGTTGTTGTGGTTATGAGAGTTCCTATGTAGTCCTTTTGAAACCTCTTCTCTGGATTTGGTTTTTGCTTTACTTGAGGACAAGCAAAGATCTAAGCCTGGGGGAGTTGATATCACTCGGTTTTAATGATTTATAGTGGGTATTTATACTTACTATTTGGCATTATCCGAGTGTTCTCCATGTAGTTTTGGCATATTTTCAGGTTGCTAGGTGTTTGGGACGTTCTGGGAGAAAAAAGATGGATTTGTGCACAAAATGGATGCATATTGGCATATGCAGATACATAGTCCGTCAGAAGGGTCTAAAGTTCCCGTGGATTTATTGAGCTGAACATTTGGCACAAGATAGTCACATGAATTAACTTTCATATATAAGTGGTTTGAGGTCAATCCATTGGAGCAATCAAAAGTTACGGTAGTTTTAGTGAAGACTCGTCAAGTTGTCTTGCAGAAGAAGCATGTGCAGAAACTTACGTAAAAAGAGATCGATCGATCCCTGTAACCGAGAATCACTTAAAATTATCCAAAATTAAAATTTTTCCCTCACGACTCATCAAGACTTTTCCTTATTTGTTTTTGTTTATTTTTCCTTATTTTTATAACTAAAAAACCCCTAGGCTTGATGCTATTTTCATCAATCACTTATTTTATTTCTCAAAGGTTTTACAGAGAAACGAATCTCATCCTTGTGTTTTGGAGAAGATTTCTAAACTCTTTCTTTTATTTTTATACAATTGGTTTTTGAATATGTGTTCTTCTTTGATTTTTCTTTGTGTTAACTTAGCTATGTCTGGGTAGTTCGCTTGCTAGGTTTTAGGGTTTCCCAGGAAAACCAAGTTAATTGTTAGGTTTTGATAGAATGGATTGAAATTGTTAGGTTCTCAGTCTAGATTAGTTACCAATGCATGAATTAAATTGGCCATTTAGTTCATTGATATTAGATTGATAAACACAAAGGGATTTGGTTTAGAGATCTGACCTAGTCTAGATGAGTAAGTGCCTTTGCTTGCGGAAGTATTGTCTTAGGGGCTTATGAACATATCAAATGAAAATTTAAAAGTATTTTTCAGCTATCTAAATATGGCGGGAGTTTGTCTTTAGTAATTCGAACATAGGGTTCTAATACTTCAGGAGGAGATTAGTCTAGCTTTTGTCTTTTGAGCTAGGAACTATTTTCAAAGAAAATTCTGCATGTTAACCTTGACTTTTAACCTGAATACTTATGGAATTCCCTATTGCCTAGCGTTTTTCGTTATTTGCTATACAACCATTTTTACTTTATTCTTATTACCCTATTCTAATCACAACCACTATTTTATATGTTCTTAGCTAAATTGGATTTTAAACTGAGAGGCTTACATTCTTGGTCTTTGGGGATTCGATCCCTCATATACTACTGTGTTTTCTATCCACTTGCAGTGAATATATTCAGGTTAAAACCTGAGTGTATCTTCAGCCTGGTTTTGGATTGATTAAGATGATGAAATGAAGTCACTAAGAGCTTGGATTGATTGGTCCAACCTTGGATCGATTGGTCCAATCATCGAGAGAAAACTAGAAGCTATGGACCGATCGGTCCACACATGGATCGATCGGTCCCCATTGCCCGGAGAAGATGGACCAATGATGTCTCTGCATTTTAGTAATTTTAAGAAGACATTTACCATAATTTTAGAGTCATTTAGATGTCAACATGTTGCATTCATAGGACTTTATTAGTAAGTTTGTATTTTTAGATAATTATGCATAAGCATTCGCATACATGTGCATTTTGGAGATATTTCAAGACTTTAGGGAGTTTTCGGAACATCATTGTAATTTTGGAAGAGGAAAAGGAAGAGCCAACCCCTAAAAAGACCAAGGATCGATCAAATGCTTCCACTAAGCCACAACATTTTTTTGATCGAGCCACGCCAACATTTTGATCGAGCCAACTCAAACGCCTCGATCACTAAGCTCCAACCATGCTCAATCATCCTCCTTCCACTTGATGAAGCTTCAGCTGCATCACCTATCTCAGCCTCGAGCATCCGCCTCGAGCTGTACTCGAGCTGCCTCGAGCAGCGACTAACCCGGCTCGATCAAATCCCTCGACCAAGCCTGAAGCTCCCCTTGACCTCTCGGCCAAACTTTCCCTCGACCAAGCCAAGCCGCATCCGCCTCGACCTCCCGACTCGATCATCTTGGCTCGACGACAATGCAACACCAAGTCTCGGCTCGATCGGGGCCAGTTTTAGAATGTTCCCATGAAAGCCATAGTTTTTCCTCAAGAATCAAACTAAACATGCCTTTAGTGATTTGAGGGTTTTCCTAACACTACTATATAAGCCCTAAACACACCTCCATTTCGGGGCAGCCTTTCTTTTTGCCATTATTAGCTTTGTCTTAGGTTTATTTTTGAGTTTTTTCTCTCTGTTTTTCCTTTGATGTTATTTGTTGCAAAAACCCAGATTTCCTATGCAAGTAATGTTTCCCTTATGATTTCTTTGTTTCTATGCCTAGATTAAGGTTAAGAACTATCTGGTGCATATTGATCTCTTATTTCAAGCTTTTGATTTTTTGTTTTTGTGAGTTGATCATTATATTCCAGAAGTTTATGTTTATGTTGTTTATGATCACCATGGTTTGTTTGGGTTTAAGTTCTTATTGTTCTTGATTATCTCATCCTGATTTCTGATTTTTCAGCTTTTGATATTCATCTTCTTTTTTCGTGATTGTTGTCCTACTTGTTTTTGAGAGTTTGACTTTTGATTTTGATTTTTTGCTTAACATTTTTTGTTTTCTGGTTTTTCAGATTTCAAAGTCACCATGTGTAGTGAGTAGTTTCTCAGGTTTCTAAGCTTGTTTGTTTATAGATCCCTTCTGTTTTACTGTTCTTAATGCTCATTTATTTTTGATTAATTGAAATCTAAACTTAGGCATTTCCTCACCCGAAAAGTGTTTGATGAAATGCCTGATCAAGGTGATTTCCGAGATTTACATACCTAGCCTTAGACTTTTACTTATTTTGTTTATGCTTTGGATCGGAGCTGACCTGCCTAAATTTTGCATTAATTGTTGAAATTAGTAGTGATTATATACAAGAAGCCTATTAGCTACTAGTAACTTTTTGTTACTATGTGCTAGTTACTTTTTTGTTAAAAGATATTCTATTTAAGTGCATATAATACATCAAAATTTAAATATTTCTATAAAATCCTAATATATTTAGGAAATCCATGTGATTTTAAGTGAATTAGAAAATCCTAAAACCATGAGATTTGAGATTTGGTATTTTTAACTATGAAAATCCAATGAAATACCATCAAATCACTAGAAATCCACTACTTCAAATATTTTCAATAACAGTGGATTTCAGGAGACTTCTTAGAATCACTAATCCAATAACAATGTATTTTGTGAGACATTTTAAAATTTTTGTTTGAATAATAGTGGATTTGTCAATTTAAAACAAATCCTTCCAAATTCTACATTCAATATACCCCCTAAGTACATATCTAATCGCATTTAAGACCCTAACCATGGTTAAGATAAAACTCTGCATATGTATGAAAACCCTAGATCCTCCGCCAAGCCAAGATATGTGGAGACCACCGAAGTTTCCCTTCCGATGGCTGGGTGAGCGATGTGAAAGTAAGACAAGTTGTCCCACCTGCAAGCCTAATCTCACCCAAGCGAAGAAAGAAACGAGATATAGGAGGAAGTTGAAGGGTCGATAGGGGTCCATTTTTAATCCTCGGGTACGTCCTCAGAGGGAGGAGCGCCGCCATCAGAGAGAGATGACATATCTAACTCGTTCATTAGTTCGGGAAGGTGTAGTTGCCGAAAGCCTTGCCATCTTCAAGCACAGACCATCTTAGCGCCACCACCGTCCTTTTGGATGTGAAAGACCTTTCCTCTTTTGGTGATCCCCACCACCACGACTTCCCTGACTTCCTTGTAGAGAGCCACGATGCCATAATAGCTAGATCTGCGTAGTCCCTCCACTTATTCTCTTCCTTGCCGCAACTTCACTTTATTTGGGTTGGTGTGTGTGAGTCGTCGGAACTGGATCTACGAATGAGGAGCAGGCCGCTGGATCTTCGGTGCTAGACTCGCTGGAGATCCAGAGTCGCGGTGCACAGAGGTTGCCTTCAAGAAGCTATCATCGGAGGACTCAGACCTCACCACCACTCATTATTCTCTTACAAATATGAGAGATGATGGAGAGAAAAGAGATGAAGAGAGAGAGAGAGAGAATGGTCTCAAAAGATCCCCGTGCTAGTTACTTTGATAGATTAAATATATGATTTTATTTTAAAAATACCACACATTTCCAAATGCTCCACAAATACCACAAACATAAAAAAATGAGTTTTAACGGTTTAGAATTTACAGTTTTGGGTTTGGGTTCACTATAAACAGAATTTACATTTCATTTTGAAGGGCTAAAGTTTGGCTTTGGGGTTTTAGGGTATAAATTTTAAGTTTTAAAGTTATTTCAAATTTTTATGGTATTTTTAAAACAAAAATATTTTATTGTATTTTTGAAAATAAGTAATATTATTGAAACTTTTGAGTATATATGATATTTTTGCAACAAATTCAATTTTTGATGATATTTTTGAGAATATTTTAAAATAGAATAAGATGTAACATGTAAATGATAAAGTATAATTATAAGAAGGTGGAATAATTAAAACGTGTCAGAGCGATCGGAGTTTTCTCATTTTTACATGGTAATTGTTATTACTTAAATTTATTTTTGAATGATTTAAAAATGTGATAATGTATCGTAGTGGGACTATTCTCGACAGATTAAAGAAAATCTCTGTAGCATGCACGATCATTAGAGTTCCAAATTTGAAATACATTTTGTTAATATAGTATTAGTCTTTTGATTTTTTTATTTTTTCTTTATAATAACTAAAACGTAGAAAAATCTAATCGATCATTTTCAAAAATAGCCAGTAAATATTTTTCAAAAGTACTATCAGTGCGTTAGGCTAGTGGTTTCATTTCAGAAGTTATTTCATGAGATTTTTAGTTCGTTTCCCGGTGGGAGCTAGGGATGCTTTACGCCATATCACCAGGTATTAGCAAAGACCGGTTCTGAATCTAAGAGGAGATTAAGGCCAAGGTTCAAACTCCTCTTGGTTATCAAATTTTTTTTTATTTTTCCAAATGTACTTGTACACTTTTAATTTTGTTCCAAAAATATTATAGTGCTTTTGTTCCAAATTATAAGAAATTTTAAATTGCTTTCAAACATCAAATTTAAACCATAAACTCCAAAAACTAAATCCTACTCCTTTGAACTAAACTATAAACTCTAACTAGTTAACTCAAATCCAAAAAATTTTAACAAATACTAGTCTTGACTTCAAGGGTAAAGAAACCCACCTTCGGATCCATCTACCATCTCCATAAAAAAAAAAGCCAAACGAACAACCTTCAATAAAATTTGTTAAGAGTGAAAGTACACCAAAAACACTAAATTACTCGAAGTGATAATACTTTAATATTAGGTACATTAGACTGTAAATTATTTTTTATTTTAAAAGTCTCTACAAGGTAACTTTTAAAAAAAAAAAGTCTAAATTTACAGCCAAAAATAAAAGTTCAAAACCATAAGTTTTTAAAGTCTCCTCCAATCACCCCCTATAGTATTAGTTCACTTCAGTTTCAAGTCCTAAATTTTCAACAAATATAATATGAATATAATCCAACGACGTGCCTAGC
>OVBE01005505.1:0-21592 GCA_900406425.1 Iberis pinnata | reverse complement strand
TAATAATAATATTAATAATAATAATAATAATAATAATAATAATAATAATAATAATAAAGATATTTATAATTATTTGGAATATTCTAAATATCTTGTTTCAAAAGGTGTTGGAGTCAATATATTCTTAGAATTTCCAATGTTTTCATTTCTATTTTTTTCAATTCTTTTTGTCATATGCACTGAAGGGTTCTCTTTTGCTTTGAAGAAAGCAGAAACAGAAAGATCCATTCAAGGGATCAAATTTTCAGCTGAAGGTCCCCAAATTAGCCACCTAGTATTTGCTGATGATACTCTTTTCATCTCTCAAGAAAATAAGAACCAAGCAGAAAAACTCAAAGATATTTTTCATCAATACAAAACTGCTTCAGGCCAGACTATCAATTGCCAGAAATCATCTATAACCTTTGGTCACAAAGTTAATTCTGTTGACAAGTAAGAGGTTAAGGAAATATTGGGCACAAACATAGAAGGTGGAGCAAGTGCATGTCTAGGTTTACCAGAAGTCTTCTTGGGTTCAAAAATTTTGTTATATGAATTTCTCAGAGATAAGCTAAACTCAAGATTATCAGGATGGCTCACAAAATTGTTGTCACAGGGAGGCAAAGAAATCATGCTAAAAGTTGTGGCCTTATCACTTCCGGTGTATGTTATGAGTTGTTTCCAACTGCCTAAAGCTACTTGTAAAAGTCTAGTTTCTGTTATGGCTTCATTATGATGGAATGCAGAAGAGGGTAAAAAGAAGATCCATTGGCTATCATGGGACAAATTGTTTATTCCTAAAGAGCATAGGGGATTGAATTTAAAAGATATAGAGTGCTTTAATCAAGAATTACTAGCCAAACAAGCGTGGAGATTACTGTCTTATGAAAATAATTTATCCACTCAGTTTTTTAAGAGAAGATATTATCCTCTTAATGATTTCCTGCAAGCCCATTTGGGATACAAGCCTTCTTATGCTTGGAAAAATTATCTTCACGGGCATAGCTTACTGCAACCAGCCTTATTCCATCAACTTGGAGATGGAAAATCTATCAATGTTTGGACATGACAATGACTAGATAGAAAAGAACAAAGAAACCCTGTCATTAAACAACCCCTCATCAACCTTGACTTGACAGTAGCAGAGCTAATTGATTACCAAACCAACTTTTGAGATATTCAGAAATTAACAGATTTGTTTTATAGAGAGGATGTGATGAGAATTCTTGCCCTTAAGCATGATATTCATCATCCAGATTTTTGGATATGGAAAGCCACAAAGTCAGGTTTGTATTTTGTTAAATCATGTTATTGAGAAGCTTTTGGTCTAAAGCACAAACCTCTCTTGATCCAAGTTTCCTGTCTCCCATCTGTAAACCCTCTAAAGTAAAAAGTCTGGAAATTAAAAGCTCCTCTTAAGATTAGAAGTTTCCTATGGAAAGCCATGAGCAACGCTATACCATCAGCATCAAATTTAGCACTGAAAGGAATGAAATTGAAAATGAAGACATAAATCACATCTTGTTTCAATGTCAAATTGCAAGACAAATCTGGGTACTGGCATATCTTCCTCTACCTGCTGAAGGTTTCCACCCTCCTCTCTGTTTTTCAATATGAACCACTTACTCTCCTGCTTGTTTGTTCAAAGGGTAAGTATTGAATTTAGAAGAGCCTTTCCCTGGGTTTTATGGGGCCTTTGAAAAAACAGAATAAGGAAAGGATATAGGGTATCCATTTCTCCAACTTGGAATCGTCCTCTAAAGCTTGTCATGATACAGAAAATTGGTTTTTTGCTCACCAAAATGAGTCTTTGCCTATTCCTCAACATTCTTCTTCTCCAAAGAATGCAGGTAGAGTTTGGATTAGACTAAAATCTCCATGCTTAAAATGTAATGTTGGTATGGATTAGAAAAAAAAATCAAACAAAGTAGGTGCTGGCTGGATTTTGAGAGATGGGTTGGGTACAGTTATCCTACATGCCAAAAGAGGTTTTTCTGAGGTTTTTTCACAACATGAGGCTTACTCGACAGCTCTCCTTTGGGCCATTGAAAGTATGTATTCTCTTGCTCAAGATATGGTTTCTTTCGGTTTAGAACATTATGACCTGGTCAAAGCTATAAACTGTCCCGACTCTTATCCAGCTTTGCTATCTTTTGTAAATCCTATTCACCAAGCTTTGTTACTACTCTCGTCATGGACTGTCTTCTACGAACCAAGATTCAAGAACATGCCTTCTTTCCTCTTAGCATCAAGTGTGATCAAAGATCAGAGATGTCACTCTTATGTGATTTTGACATTGAAACAAGATGTCACTCTTATGTGTTCAATTTATTTGTGTGTGAACAACCATGAATGATTATTTTGTTAGGTAGACCTGTTCATTAGTAGTTGGCTATTTTTTTATTACCTATATGCTTTTGTACTCTGGGTGTTGGCATTATATGTGTAAGCCTCTCCTTTTATGATGGAATAAAAAAAAGAGCCTTAGAAGTTAGAACTACATCTTATCGTTTGTGTAGAAAATCAATAAGTTGTGACAGAAAAGGGTGAAAATCTAAATAGTATGAAAGTTGTCATTCGCTATGAAATTCTATCTATCTAAAGTAGCCACTCATCATTTTAGAAAACTCACGTCAAGATGCATAATAAAAATTCTAGACAAAAATTTCGGATGGAGCTCCTTCTAACCTTAGTATTTTCATATTCTCATTCACCCCTTTGAAAACAGTCATGAGTTTTGTTAGAAACTCAAGGATAGACTCTGAAGCTTCTATGATCACCTACAAAATATGTGCCCTCGAGATTTCTATTCTTCAGCGACCCTTCTACTTCCAAAGGGGATTATCACTTCTCTCTCCTTTTCCAAGAAGCCATAGTAATATCATATGCTTTTTTCACAAGGTTCTATGTAACTTCGTTTATCATTGACTTTGCTTTTTGAATTAGAGTTTTTGACTGGTTTACTACATCAGTATATTGATTAGGCTCCGTATAATATTACAGGAAATCATCCCTAGAAAAAGCTCACTGAATGTGTCAAACTTTAGAGAGATTGAAAATAAGTTTTCTTGATATTGATTGATGATGTGAATCACCTTATATACACAAGTTTTTGTACACTTAACTTAAGTAACCTAATTATAACAATAACGTTGGCCCAATAAGCTCAATATCCCTCCCTCCCACCTTAAGGTGGAGTGTGGATGTCACACACACCCAACTTGAACAAGAAGTCTTCAAACTCCTTTCTTCCTAGCCCCTTGGTCATGATATCTGCAAGTTGAGACTTGGTGGAAACATGTTTAGTGACAATTCTACCTCGAGCTATTTTATCTCAGATAAAGTGACAATCGAGTCCTACATGTTTGGTACGAGCATGATATACCGGAATCGTGGCAAGATTAATCGCAGATAAATTGTCAAGGTGAAGAGGAATTGGTTGAGTGATAGAAATACCCAAGGCTGGAAGTAAGTCTCGAAGCCACATTATCTCACAACCCGTATTGGCCATAGCCCAATATTCTACTTCAGCTAAAGAATGAGAAACGACATCATATTTCTGTGTCTTCCATGAGACTGGAGACTCTACGATCTGTATAAACCACCATGTAACAAAACATCGAGTGATGGGACACGAACCCCAAACGGAGTCGCACCACGCAGTAATCTGTAACTTAGCGTTAGCCCAAAGTAAAATTCCTTGACCGGGATTATGTTTCAAATATTTAGCAACTCTGAGTGCAACATTCTAATGTTGTTCTTTGGGAGAGATCATAAATTGTGATAGTAGGTGAATGACATAAGAGAGCTCTGGTCGAGTGACGCTCGAGTAGATAATTCGACCAATTAGACAACAATAATGCGAGGTTTCTGATATCGTCTCACCAACACCAAGGGCCAGCTTGTGATTCTGTTCTAACGGAAAGGAAACAGGTTTAGTAGCCAATAATCCAGTTTCAGCGATGATGTCTAGCACATGCTTTCTTTGACACAAATATATACCAGAAGGATTCCTCAAAACCTCAATGCCAAGAAAGTATCGAAGAATACCCAAGTCTTATATGTGGAAACAAGATTGAAGATATTTTTTGAACCGAGAGATAACCAAGGCTGAATTTCCAGTAAGTATGAGATCATCTACATAGACTAAAACATGTAAATGAATGCCATTCGAATTGTAGATGAACAAGGTGTAATCGGACAGATTCTGTTCAAAACCATAGTTCCATAATGTCATGTTGAGCTTTGCGAACCCACATTGTGGTGCTTGTTTGAGTCCGTAAAGGGATTTTCGTGAACGATATACCTTTGTCTTGTCATTTGTTTGAAACCCGAGTGAAAACTGCATATAGACTTCCTCGTGTAAGTCCCCGTGAAGGAATGCATTGTGTACATCCTTTTGATGTACTTCTCAATCTAACGAGGCAACATGCTGAAGGAAGGTACGAGCAGTTACCATTTTGGCGACGGGAGGAAATGTATCATTATAATCAACACCTGTTGTTTGATTATTTTATATGAGCACAAGCCGAGCTTTGTAACGTTCAAGAGATCCATCTGTTTTGATTTTAACTCGATAAACCCACTTACATCCAAGAGGTGTTTTACTTGCGGTAATGTTTCGACTGTCCAAGTCTCATTAGCTTCAAGAGAAAAAATTTCATCTTCCATTGCGGCACGCCAATGAGCATGCTCAACTGCATGTTTATAATGTTTTGGCTCCATTGTAGTGGTAACTGTATTGGCAAAGACATTATAGGTAAGTGAGAAATGATTGTTTGAAATGTAATCATGTATAGGATAGGAAACTAAAGTTTGATGTAAAACATTTGTAATGTAATCATCAAGTCTGGTCGGCCGTTTTCTTTGTCTTCTGCCGAGAAGTCCAGGTTGTGATAAAGAACTTTTGGAAATGTTTGCGGGTTCCAGCAAATCAGATACTGGACTAGCAGGGACTAAAATATCGGCAACATCAGCGGGAACTAGTGGAGATGCGACTGCAAGTTCTGCAATTATAGCATAAGTTGGTGAATCAATTTCAGCAGGTTCTACAAGTATATCAGATTCTGTAATTACAACATGTTATGTAATTACAACATGGTCATGTATATCAGCATGATGATTAAGAGACTGATCAGGCACATGGACTGGCTGAGTAATAAAATCATCTTCAAGAGGAGCAAACAGAGACTGAGCAAGATGATGGTCATGATTAACATGAACAAATGAAATTGCCGTGGGAAAATGGTACTCAATCTCGATGAAGATTACATCCCTGGACACTGAAACCTTTCTAGTTGGAGTGTCATAGATTCTTCATCCTTTTTGAGCAAAAGGATAACCTATAAAGATAGCTATGTTGCTGCGTGGTGTGAACTTATTGCCGACGTGCTTCTGGTTATGTGCGTAGCATACGCAACCAAAAACACGAATGTGCGAGACAGGTGGAGGATGATTATAGATTACTTCGAATGGAGTCTTTCCATTGAGTAATCGTGTAGGATTTTGGTTGATTAAATAAGCATTCGTTAAAGCACAATAGCTCCAAAATTTAGTTGGAAGTGATGCTTGAAACAATAATGCCCGAGCAACATTTAATATGTGTCGGTGTTTTTATTCTACTTGGCTGTTTTGTTGAGGAGACCCGACACATGAAGTTTCATGAACAATGCCATGCTGAGCAAAGTAGTTCTTAAGACAAAAGAATTCTTATCCGTTCTCATTTCGAGCCGTTTTAACTTTTGTTAAAAATTGTCGCTCTACAAAGTTGAGAAAATTTTGGAGAGGAGCCGGAGCCTGTTGTTTCTAAGGAAGTAGATAGATCCAAACAGCCCATGAAAATATCATCTACTAACGTAAGAAAGTACCGTGAACCACATAGAGATGTCGTCCGGTATGGACTCCAAATATCACAATGAATTAACTCAAACACATGTGTTATCTTAGTAGAACTTATTGAAAAAGAATCTCGTGTGTGTTTAGCACGAATACAAATATCGCAAGTTTTTGAATCAAACAGATTGCAGTGATAATTAGGAAGCTTCAACATTTCCAAGGATTGAGAAGAAGGATGACCAAAACGCTGATGCCATAGAGCACTTGAGTCACCTTCTACTGCATTCACCGCAGCTGCCACATTCAAGATCCTTAGAAAGTGAAGCCCATGTTCCTGTTTAGCCGCTCTAATCAGCATTAAGGTGATGCGAACCTGGATAACACATATTCGATCAGTAAACGCAAACACACACTTGCTGTCTCGGGTGAAGTGTGAGACAGAGATAAGATGACAACAAAGACCGGAAACATAATAAACATTTTGCAGAGTTAAAGAATCCCCAAAAGTAACAAAACCATGTTTAGTAGATGTAATAAAAATGACCCTCAGGAAGGTGTATTAAAACCGGTTGCATATCACTGACATGATCTACGAAGTTGATAGAATCGGTCATATGATTTGAAGCTCCTGAATCAAAAATCCAGGATTCAGGAGAAGAGTTACCCGATTGATGAGAATGCGATTTTGCATCAAGAAAATGAACAAGCTTATGCCATAGTTCATTGCTGATGCCACTTATACCCATTATGTCTTTGGAAGTAAGTTAATTTAGAAAATAAGATGGTGTTGCAGTAGTGTGAAAGGCAGATACGTTATGAGCGCGAGCTGAATCATTTGAAGTAAATCGCATTGCAGGTCCACAGTTGCGATTAGGAGAAGTAGAACGCGATGAATTAAAACCAGTTCTACGCGAAGGTTTGTCTTCATACCAAGGTGGCTATCCTATCAGCTTGAAGCAATTTTCGGCCAAATGGCCTTGTCTCCCACAATTTGTGCATTTTACAGTAACTGCTCTGGTTTTTCTCTGTTGACAAACCGTATTAACAGCTTGAACAGCAAAGCTCACGCCTTTAGTTTTCTCTTCTTGTAATCGTCCATCAAGTTTCGACTCTTCACTTGAATCAATGCACTATAAGCTTCTTCAAGACTCGGCAAAGGAATCCAAGAAATAAGAGCAGATTTGACCGCTCCGTAGAGTGTGTCATCGAGTCCCACCAAAAATTGATGTAACATATCTTCTTTTCGTTCTTTACGAACTTCTTCCATCATTTTTGCATGTTGATAATCAGATAGACTTCGCCAAAGTTGTGTAAGTTGACCTTAGTATGCTTCAATAGCTAATTCCTTTTAACAACAATTTGCAAGATCGGTTCTGAGTCTTTGAACGCGCTGTCCGTTTTTGACACCAAACCAATTTTTAATGTAATTCCACAACTGATGTGCATCATCGAAGTGAGACATAGAGGAAGAAAGTGTATGAGCGATCGTCAGCTTCATCCAAGAGACGACAAACGCATTATTTGCGATCCAATCTTCGAAGTCTGGTGAAGTTTTATTACATTGAGGAATAGTACCATCCACAAATTTGAATTTCATTCGTGCTTTCAAAGCAAGATGAAAGTTTGTGTCCCATTCATCGTAGTTCGGACTTTTGAGCAACGGTTTAGAAACAAGAACTCCAGGATTATCACCGAAAGTAAGATCATATGGAGATATTGTTTGTCGAGCGGGTTGCATAGTGTCAGCCATCGATAACAACTTGAAGTAGAACAAGAACAAATTTTGAGCAACAACCTATGTAGTAGTTTAGGTTGGAGGCTCAGATACCATGTCAAACTTTGGAGAGATTGAAAATAGGTTCTTGATATTGATCGATGTTGTGAATCAACTTATATACACAAGTCTTTGTATAACTAACTTAAGTAACCTAATTACAACATTGACGTTGTCCCAATAGGTCTAATAGAATGGAAGATGAGTCCTCCTTCATACATCTTCCACCAATACTTCTCGGTTCAGTCCAATGTTGAAGTCAGCGATCCTTACATCTTCTAATATTGTAAACGAACGTGTATTCTTGAGGAGCCACTTTATCATTTCATGAGGAGGAGACTAACTTCAAATTGAAATTACCGCTCTGATCTCAACTCATTTAGGATTTTCACTAGATTTGTTTGATGCTTCCGTATCTCAAGTGTTAACTGAACCCCAATCGAAATCCAGTGAGAAAGTTAGCTGGGGGAATTGTTATTGGATTGTATTGTGATGATGTTCCCCAAAAGTGGAGAACTTTTGTGCTCAGTTAGCTCCAAATATCAAATCAAATATTCAAATGTGGTGTTTTTTTCACAAGTTGTGGTTTATATCATATGTTCTGTAATTGATTTTGGTCAGGTGAAAAGTGATTTGGCTACAAGGGAGCTACATTTCATCGTGCGTGCGATCAGAGATCTCATAATTCAGGGAGGAGATTTTGACAAGGGCAATGTGAGTTTTTCCCTATGGCTGAATGTTGAATCCCTGAAATATAGGTTTATATAGTGTAACTAGAAGAAACCATTCTTCACATTATTGCCTACAAAGTACAAATCACTCTCTGGCTAACACTAAGATAAATGTACTTTAAGTTCTTTGGAAGATAAAATGATTGGACTATGCTTTGATTTGGCTTTGACCAATATTATAGTTTAAACATAAGGTCACTAATAATCTTTAGAGGTAATATTGGATGTACAGCTCTTTTTGGTGATTGATTGTTTTGCGAGTATAATAATTGTAAAGTTTCAGAATTGTGATGTGAAATTCATGTGCTACAGTTGGATAATTGAAGGAATTCTATACACGAACGATACGTATTAGTTTTCAAGTTGATTTCGAGAACACTATCCTATAGAATCTATGTAAGTGTTAACTTTCTCTTATGTTAGTACTTAATTTAGATCCTATGTTTTATTTGTCTTACTTCAATGGATTCGCTTATAATGCTTTGATGATCAATGATGAAATTTATCTCTCCTGTTAAATTGAGCAATTGTCTTTTACTTTTCATTTGATTTATGATGTTTTCCTCTATCATACATGTGATTTTCCTTCATCAAGCTCCTCTCCATCCTTTTATATATGTAACAATGCACATATATGTTTAGGTGTGCTTTTTAATTTGCTTAGATAAACGATGTAGTTGAATGATGATTAATTTTACATGCCAATAATGAGTTATTATTCCTCTGCTTTAGACTCTTTATCAGGTTAAAATAAGATATTGTCATGGCCATCTAAATGGTAGTAATGGTAAACCTTCAAACTATCACTTGAAATTTCCTTCTGATTTAGTTTTCCATAATTTTGTTATTCATATTATATGAATGTGTGTGGTCAATCCTAAAACCTATAATCACATCATGATATGTTTTTACTTACATCACATAAGAATTACAACCTATAAGAACTTTTCATATCACTTTTTTGTTAAACCTCAGATCACTTTTTCAAATGTAAATCATTCAAGATGTACATAATATGCGTAAACAAAAATGTCATATAATACTGCAATCATTATTATCTACCAAAAAATAGACAAGATATGATTACAGGAGAAAAATCACACAAGAAATTCTTAGAAATTCTTGTTAGATCTATTAAGTGGATCATATGTACAACTAAATCTGTTAGAGTTATTAATTAATTAGCTTTATTAAGGAAGTGATCACTTTTGTGATTAAGCAAAGTTATGAGCATAAATGTTTTGAAATATTAATGTGTGGATACCTTTTGCCAATTTTTAATTTGATGAGGGGCCAACTTAGAAATTATTCTCTATATATATGAGGTTATGGTCCCAAAGCAATCCTAGCCGAAAATTTAGAATTCTCTCTGGATCCCCATCACTAGAGGACTTAGGTTCAAATAGGATTTGCTTTGAAAGATCAAATCTATCGATCCTGGAGCTATGGATTCTTTAGGTATGCTTCCGCTTAAGTTTTAAATCATCAGGAACTGATTAGGTTAAGGTTTATGGAATTATAAATTCGAACAATTATAAGTTGAAAAGAATTTTGAGCCATAAGAGCATATGGTCTTCTTGTTGATCAATAAGAGAGATTACTGAAATACTTGTTTCATTGAAATTAAAAGTTTGTGAGCTATCTTCTTAAGTAGACAAGCTACTCTTGCACACAAAGCAACTGACTCCACTAAACTACTGCATCTACTTGTTCCTAAAAATCAGGAACTTAGAGAATTAATCAAGACTAAGTAAAGCACAAAACAAACTAAAAAACAGAGTAAAATAGGACCAATTAAACCAACTAATTAGATAAACCAATGTCTTCAAATTCAGCTTCAAACCGGACTAGTTCTTCATATCTTCCCTTAAACTGAAGATTGCTCTTCAGTTTACTCCTTTCTTCATACATACTCCCAAATTGCTTCTTTTCTTCTCGAATGTTTCCAGCTTCACAGCCTTGGTCATGATGTCTGACAGTTTTTCTTGAGATGAGCAAAACTCGAGATTGATTGTTCCTTCATTAACCAAGTTACGAAGAAAGTGATACATGACATGTATATGCTTGTTTCTACCATGTAGAACATGATTCTTTGACAGTTTGATGGTTGATTTGTTGTCACACATTAGTGTTGTACCCTCCTCTTGCTTGACTTTGATCTCTTCTAAAACATTTCTCAACCAGATTGCTTGACATTCTCCATTAGCTGCTGCAACAAACTCTGCTTCAATGGTTGAAAGAGTCACAATTGGATGTTTCTTTGACATCCAAGCCACTGCACCTCCACTTAGTAGAAACACATACCCTGAGGTACTCTTTCTGTCATCAAGATATCCCGCATAGTCACTGTGTGCATACCCAATTAACCTTAAATCTCCTCCTCTCCTGTACTGAACTCCATAGCCTGCAATTACTCAAATGTACCTTATGATTCTCTTCACAGCTGCTAGATGTTGTTCATTTGGTGTCTCCATGTAATGGTTAACCAAATTAACAGAATAAGTCAGGTCTGGTCTTGTGGCTAGCAAGTACCTGAGGCTTCCAATCATCTACTTGAACATTGTTGGATTTACTGCTTCTCCATATCCTTCTTTTGAAAGATTATGTCCTGTCACAATTGGGTTCTTTACTGCATTACATTCTTCCAATCCATACTTTCTGATTATATCCTCTGCATACTTCTTATGTCCAATGAAGATTCCATCTTCATCTAGCACTACTTCTACACCTAAGAAGTACTTCATCCTTCCCAAGTCTGACATTGAGAACTATCTTTTCATAGATTCTTTAAACTCTTCAAGTAATTTGGCTGAGTTCCCAAGATCAAATCATCGACATAAAGACTCACAATCAATGTACCTTCTTGTTCTTTTTTCACAAATAAGGTGTGTTCACAATAGCATTTTGTGAATCCTTTCTCTGCAAAATATCCCTCAATCCTGTTGTACCAGTCCCTTGGGGCTTGCTTTAGTCCATACAAGGCCTTGTTGAGTTTGTACACTTTCTCCTTCTCATTGTTTAACTCAAATCCAGCAGGTTGTTCTACATACACATTATCCTCAAGGTCTCCTTGCAGGAATGCACTTTTGACATCTAGCTGAAACACATTCCATCCCTTGCTTGCTGCAACTCCCAACATCACCCTTATAGTATCCCAACTTGCAACATGTGCAAACACTTCATAGAAGTCTACACCATGAGTTTGATGAAACCCCTTAGCCACCAGTCGTGCCTTGAACTTATTCACCTCACCTTTTTCATTGAATTTGGTTTTAAAAACCCATTTGACTCCTATTACTTTAGCATGCTCTGGAAACTCAACAAGCTCCCAAGTGTTATTGTCTTGAATGGGTTTCATCTCAATCTCATTGCCTTCCTCCATTTTTCATGTTTAAATGCCTCTTAAAACTTGTCTGGATCACTGTCACCAACAAACAGTGCAAACACTTCATTTTCAACTTCTTCTATGAACATTACCATATCTGCACACACAAAGTCTTTCATCCAGACTGGTCTTTGTGTATTTCTCCCTGTTCTTCTTACTTATGCAATGCTTGGTTCTGCCATTTCTTGAGTGTTTGTGTGATCAGTTGCATCTTCTGTTCCAACTCCTTCATTCTGTTCTTCTCCATCATCATTGTAACCTCATGGTTCTGTATTTTCTTCCCCTAGCTCAGTAATCTCCTGCTCATGAACCTCTTCTTCTCCATTCTCAGGTAATTCTTCCCAGACTATCTCTCTGGTCTCCTTATCACATTCCCAATTCCACTGTTTTCCTTCATCAAATACCACATCCTTGCTGGTTATGATCTTCTTGGTAATAGGATTGTACAATCTATACCCCCCTTTGATTCATTACTCACCCCCAAACATCACACATTTAACACTCTTCTCATCAAGCTTAACACGTTTCTCATATGGAATGAGCACATAAGCAATACTTCCAAATAACTTTAAGTGTTCCACTGAAGGCTTGTGTTGACTCCATTTTTCAGAAGGTGTCACATTGTCCAGTGCCTTTGTTGGACTCTTGTTGAGCACATAGACTGAGTATTGTGCTGCCTCTGGCCAGAAATTTGTTGGAACATTCATGCCTAGTAGCATACACCTGGTCATGTTGAGGATGGTTTGATTCTTCCTCTCTGCAATCTCATTCTGATGTGGAGTATATGGTGTTGTTAACTGTCTCTTTATTCCATTCTCCTTACAATAGTCTTGAAACTCTAATGAGTTGTACTCTCCACTACGATCTGTCCTAAGACAGGCTAGCAATTCTACATTCTCTTTCTGCTGCAGCCTTAAACTCCTTGAATGCAGTGAAAGCTCTAGATTTCTCTGCTAGAAAGACATTCCAAAACTTTCTGCTAAAGTCATCTATGAAGTTAATTATGTACCTCCTTCCACTCTCAGATGCATAAGCAATTGGTCCACACAAGTCACTGTGTACCAGTTCAAGCTTTCTGCTTGATTTCCAGACTCCAACGTTTGGTATATTTGATCTGATCTGCTTCCCTTTCATGCATATCTCACACACTTCATCTGTGAATATGAGCTTTGGTAATCCAAGCACCATTTCTTTGTCCCCAAGCTCCTGAAGTCCACTATGACTCAAATGTCCATACCTCATATGCCATATTACACTGTTCTCCTTAGTGGTTGTCTTTAGACACTTGTCTTCTGTTACACACGCCTTCTTCACAACTGATGCATACACTGCAAACATTCGATTAGCTGACATTGTTGATTCCATGATCATTCTTCCTTGTCCCTTGTGCCAAATTTTGCACTTGTCACTTTCAATTGTGATCCTGAAACCCTTCTGTTGTAGCTAGCCTACACTGAGTAAGTTGTTCTTCAATCCAGGAATGTAATACACAGAATTTATTAGTTGCTTCAACCCATTTATCTTTAACACAAGATCACATCTCCCTGCAACTTCCATCATTCTGTTGTCCCCAAGCTTCACATTCTGATTAGTTGTTTTATCCAACTTGGTGAACCACTCCAGTGTCCCACACATATGGTTGCTGCAACCAGAGTCAAGGGACCAAATGTGTTCTTTCTCTTCACTCCTAGGTACATCTGTGAAGGCCATCAGTAGCACATCTTCTTCTAGCTCTGCATAATTTGCATTCTTCTCCCAACTAGGACATTCATTCCTGAAATGTCCTAACTTGTGGCACCTAAAGCACTCAATTCTGCTTTTGTCAAATTCAGACCTTCCTCTGCCTCTGCCACATCTTCCCATGTATCCTCCTCTTGGTTGAAAACTAGCTCTTCCTCCTTAAAATCCACCACGACTCCTTCTATCTTCATTGTTCTTGAGATTCTCAATCTTCAAGACATGTTCTTCCTTCACATTTCTCTTCATGTTTTGCTCATGAACCAACATTGAGCTTTGTAGCTCATCAACAGAGAGAGATGTGATGTCCTTAGACTCCTCTATGGCACAAACCACATAAGTGAACTTTTCAACCATGGTTATGAGAATCTTCTCAACCACTTTAGCATCTGTCATCTCTTCCCCTAAGTTTCTCATGTCATTAGCCACTACCATGACACGTGAAAAGTATTATGAGAATCTTCTTCTCTCATCTCTAGAACTTTGAAATCTCTTCTGAGTCTCTGTAGCTGAGCACTCTGGACTCATAAGTTTCCATGATATTTTGCCTTCATCGAATCCCATATGTCCTTAGAGTTGTCCTTCTTGGCTATTGTTTTGAGAATAGCCTTATCAATAGACGCAAACAAATAGTTTTTCACCTTTAGGTCCTTCAGTGACCTCTCTGCTAGCTCAGTTCTCTGTATCTCAGTGAGAACTGCATCAGCTGCTGGTTGTTGAATCCCTGTCTCAATGAGACTCCACCACTCTTTAGATCTTAACATGTTTTCCATGAGCATAGACCAATGCTCATAATCTCCATCGAACTTGGAAATGATCACCTCCTTATCACTCATCCTTACCACACTCAATTGATTCTGAAACTGTTTAGAAACCGCTTTGATACCCCTTGTTGATCAATAAGAGAGATTACTAAAATACTTTTTTCATTGAAATTAAAAGTTTGTGAGCTATCTTCTGAAGTAGAAAAGCTACCCTTGCACACAAAGCAACTGACTCCACTAAACTACTGCATCGCTAAAAATCAGGAACTTAGGGAATTAATCAAGACTAAGTAAAGCAAAAAACAGACTAAAAACATAGTAAAATCGGACCAATTAAACCAACTAATTAGATAAACCAATGTCTTCAAATTCAGCTTCAACCCGGACCAGTTCTTCACTTCTACCATAACATTTTTAGATATACAAACATGGAGTTTGTTATTTGTTGTCACCTCAAATTCCAATTTCAAATCACGTATAGGGGAGTAACTGTAGTAGGGTGGTGAGATAATAGAAGAAAAAGCAAGCCATGAGGAGAGTAAATTCAAATGTCCATCTACCTCCTTTATAAGCTTACTACTGATCATACTTTCATCAATCTAAAATATGAGGAAATTCAGCGGCTTGCCTAAAAGAAGCTATAAAGCTGAAGGCGTGTCATAAGGTACAACCACACTCATATTGTCATCATTCAATATATCATAATGCACTCACAAAATGATAATGAAAATAATCTTATTTTTGGTCAAAAATTTTAAATTCGATGATGACAAAAGAAACCAAGAAAGTGAAGATTAACGATTGAATATGTACCTAACCACGTATAAGGAAAACTTAGTATTTCACCTTGACTACTCTAAAATCTCATAGTATCCACAAAATATGTTAAAAAGAAAGAAAAAATAAATAAACGTCTCAAAAACTATTTTCCTCCAACATTTCAAACCTAAAGTTTAGTATCATCCAGACAAACATACAATTCAATTCTTAATTTTGTTTACAAACGAATACCTATACATAGAAAACTAAATGTTGTTCTCTAGAAATTGATTTGAAAAAGAAAAAAAAAAACCAAATGCATATTTCATAAATACTTTTCATACCCTAATCCAAGTTTTGAGCTATGAGACTGTACTTAACCACAAAATACCATTTTAGCATGTTAGCGGGATAACACCTAATTATCTTAGAAATGAAAATATCTTGAAATTAAAAACATTTTCGTGAAAAGTCTAACCAAATTCATTATATTTTGTTTGTGATCAGACATTATAAGATGTATAAACAGAGTATATGAAAAGTTGAAAACTAAGATTGCTTAAAACTAAAAGAAGCAAACAATTTATAACAAAAGCATGATAACCTTCTTTGTTCCTCCATCTTCTCTCTTGTTCCAATCTTAAACTCTATCTCTGCAAATTGGACAAGTCGCGTCTTTGATCAACCACAAGTCCACACACTTGCTATGAAACACATGGCCACATGTAGTTAATCTCCGACACCACTGTCCTTGTCTGAGTTCATCAATACACACCACGCAATCGCTTCCGTACAGTTTCGGCTCATTGAACTTGAATTGAGGAGGAAGACTCTTCACGCATCTAAGAGACAACCCATCTGAGACATCACGGCGGAAGCGACGGCGGAAGTTTTGGTGGAGAAACGAGTAGAGGGTGAAGCAGTAGAAGGAGAAGTAAAGATATATGAAGATGAAGACCAATGCCGTTAGAGCTACAGGAATCATTATTAGACATACGTATATGTTCGAAAGAATCTTTGTCGTGACACCCTTTGGTGGTTCCGGAGATTGCGATTTCTCGCCGATGATAAGACCATCGTTGGGAATAGGTGTTGCCATCGGTGGAGTTAAAATTCTTATCTCTGTTTTTCTTCGTTTCGTTTTTTTTTTTTCGTTTGTTCTCTTACGAATAAGTTGAAAGCTAAACAAAGGAGAAAGATTTTAATAGCGATTCAAATATCTGTAGCCGAAGATTTACGGAGGAGAAGAAAAACATGAGAAACGTGCTGCTGTTTTTTTAAAAGCGAACACATTATTTTATTAATATGTGTACCAGTGCTAGATTAAAACAAATAGCTGCAGCTGTATTTTTATCACTCAACATTTGTCACTCTATTTTTTAATCGCTACCATATTTTTTCCTTTTAAATTGTGATAAATAAATAAAGAGAAAATGATTTTTGAAGATTGAAAATGTTCTAGTATGGTCGTCGACAAAAAAAAAAAAGAAGTTCTAGTATGGCCTTTATATACTTGAAATTAACTAATTATAATGACAGAATAGTCAATATGTAATTGGCTTTTAAGAACGTGATGGGAATATTCGTGAGCAACGTTCCAAAGTAATTTATAACAATTAAACCCTTCTTTTTATTTTTAAGAGAAATGTGACATATTACAAAACTATACAGCATCTAAAAAAAATTATGATAACATTTTGTTTCTTAACTTTTTTCCGTTAACAGTTTTCTATTGATACGCATAGTTAATATTTTTGGATTTATGTCAAAACCAAAATTCATTCAGGTTTAAATCAAATATTATTTTTCAGTCTAAATTCAAAACCAAAACAAATCCAGTCTAAAAAAAAAAAGAAACACGAGGATTTCATTAGACAGCGATGAAAAGCAAGCGGAGGAGATTGATGTGGATCTCCGAGAAGGTTGGTTTAGCGTCGACTCGGCCCCGCTGTCACATTTCACCAGGACCTTCCACCTCGCCGAAAAGTCATCTTTTCTCACATGCAAAGCCACATCGATGGAGAAGCTCTCTTTTCTTCAACTCTGCCAAACTGCAACTTTGTTTGATCAGGTCAGAGCCGTCTCGCGGATGCTAGTTACTTCGCCTCCTTCCGTTTTGAGTTTGTATCTAGAATTTGGGGGGAAAAACACAATGGCCTACGATAAAGCGCCATGAGCCGAGGCGACCCTCTTTGGCACCGTAATCGTCGAAGGCCGCGAAGCATGGAGCATGCGGTTGTGCTCAGAAGACAATGGCAGCGGCTTTTCTTCTTTTCTTCGTCAGAGACTCTTTCTCATATTTGCCATTTTTGAGATAGTCAAGAAATAAGAGTCAATAATGTTGATTTTTGTTTTTTAATTATCAAAAAGAAAAACAAACTTCGTGTGAAACCGATAACTTTAGTATTGATAATGCTATAATGTCTCCTTCTTCATTGATCTAAATGCATACCTATGAAAAATCTCCTTCCTCAACAACATGATTCATATTGATAATGTTCCCCTCATACAATCAATCAGACCATCCCATACAATGCTACTGAAACTATATGTTGGCCTCACTCAGTCTTTGATTAAATATATTGTCAAAACATGTTCTCTATCAGTCCATGTTGGATACTACGACCACATTATTACCGTTATAACAAGATCATCACAATGATCTAGTTTCTATTCTGTATTGATATTTTCTTTTGTGTATATCACACTCTGTATATATATGAGTTATCTCATACCAATTGTAATTACGTTAATTTCATTAATCCAATATGGTATCAGAGCCAATGATTCTGACCTAATCTTTTTTCTCAACCGTCGAAATTTTTTTTCTTGCCTCTCTCTGTTCCTGCGTCTCTTTTCTCTGACTCTGTCTCTTATCCTCTGTTCTCTCTTTTCTTCTATCTCTACATCACCTCTTTCATTTCTTCTTATGGCTACTGACAACAATACATCTGAGAATACCGTAGTGTACAACGCTACAAACCTTGAGAGTACTCTTCTCACGGTCAATATGTCAAGTGTGACAAAATTGACAAATCAGAATTATCTGATGTGGTCTAAACAAGTGATGGCCATCCTAGAAGGTCATGAACTTCATCCTTTTCTTAAGGAATCGTCCATGGTTCTTGAAAAAATCACTGGAACAAATGTATCCCCCATGGCGTCGCCAAGATCGGTTTCTCTATAGCTCTCTCTTTGGAGCTATTACACTCCCAATCCAACCAGTTGTGTCTACTGCAGTTACTGTTGCACAAGTTTGGTCCCTTATTGCTACTGCTTTTGGAACTCCTACGAGAGGTATGATCCGTAATCTCAAGTTGAAGATCAAGGCTTGTGTCAAAGGTGATAAAACCATCATCGACTATCTCAGGTTAATCAAGTCTAAGGCTGATGATTTAGCACAGATGGGCAAAGCTATGGATCCTGAAGATTTGAATGAGCAAATACTTGCTGGACTTGGTGAAGAGTACAAGCCTGAAATCGATGCTATCAATGGCCGAGACACAACACTTCCCTACTCCGAGCTTCATGAACGTCTGGTGAACAGAGAGGCAATTATCCTAAGTACTGGTTCTGCTCAAGTCACACCAATTGTTGCCAATGCTATAGACACCGCTCTAGACAACAATGGAGAGATCAAGTTGTGTCTCACTCTTCCAACAACACACATTCACGCAACTCCCGTAACTCTCGGCCATCTCAACAATACAACAACAACCGCGGAAACTCTAAACCGTATCTAGGCCGTTGTCAAGCTTGCGAAACTGTTGGACACTCTGCTAAGTATTGTCCCGAGTTCAAGATTGTTCGTGGCTCGTCCTCAAATCCACAATGGCAACCAGCTCCTCAATCTTATGCACAACCGTCAGCAATGCCACCGAGAGCAAATCCTGCTTATATGTCGGATGCATCTACTTGGTTAATGAATTCTGGTGCCTCGCATCACATGACATCGGACCTAGCAAATTTGTCTCTTCATAATCCATATCAAGACAGCGATGATGTAATGTTGGGAGATGGCTCAGGTCTTCACATCTCCCACACGGGTTCCACTTATGTCCCTTCTTACACTCGTCCTTTCTTTTTAAATAATGTCTTGTGTGTTCGTTCTTTAGCTAAGAATCTTATCTCAGTCTTTCAACTTTGCACCACTAATAATGTTGATGTTATGTTTACCCCAACGTACTTTCAGGTGAGAGATCTCACCACGAGAACTCTTCGGTTGGAAGGCACACCTAAGGGAGGCACCTATGAGTGGCCAACCAAGAAACTCTCTAAAAATCCATCTATTGCTTTTACTTCTTCTGTTAGAACATCTTTGAATGATTGTCACTCTCGTTTAGCCATCCCTTTTTACCTATTTTGAAAAATGTTGTTGCTGGTTTTGGATTACATGTTTCTTCAACCACTTCTATGAATGTTCCTTGCAATGCATGTTCGATTCATAAGTCTCATAAATTACCATTTCACTTATCTACTCTTAAGTCTAAGCATCCTCTTGATATTGTGTTTTCAGATGTCTAGACATCTCCAATTGTTTCCTTTGATGGGTTTAAGTACTATGTCATCTTTGTAGATCATTTCACTAGGTATACTTGGTTGTATTCTTTGAAACAAAAATCGCATGTGTTTCAAATTTTTCCAAAGTTCAAAGCATTAGTTGAAAATCAATTCCAACATAAGCTTAAAACTTTGTATTCAGATAATGGTGGAGAATATATTGGTTTAGCAAATTATTTAGCAACTCATGACATTTCACATTTAACATCTCCTCCTCATACTCTTGAGCATAATGGATTTTAAGTGAAAGAAAACATAGGCACATTGTCGAAATCGGTTTATAATTGCTGTCTCATGCATCGGTTCCTCGTTCTTACTGGCCTTTTGCTTTTGATGCATCTGTTTACTTAATTAACCGGTTACCGACCCATGTTTTAGCATCTAAGTCTCTTTTTCAATCTTTTTTTAACTCGGTTCCCAATTATCACAAGTTCAAGATATTTGGTTGTCTTTGTTTTCCATGGCTAAAACCTTATAATCATCATAAATTAGATGCAAAATCAACTCCTTGTGTCTTCTTAGGCTACTCAAATACTCAAAGTGCTTTTTATTGTCTTGATCGTCATACTAACTGTGTTTATACATCAAGACATGTTGTTTTCCACGAGTATGTTTTTCCTTTCTTTGTTTCAGGCACATTAACAACAGAGACAGCTTCTACTGAAGACCCAACTTTGGAACATGCATCTATGCCTACTATCACTCCAACACAAGTCTATCATACGCCTGTTCCGGATCCAGCTACGTCACCTACAGTTCCACCAGATTCAGTACCTGTCCAAGCACATCACTCAGCCTCGGGTTCAGCTCCAGCAGCTCCACTCCTTTCGATTATGCATCAAACAGTTCATGCATCATCAACTCTAGCAACACAACAGCCTGCATCTTTTGGAAACCAACCTGACTTGCCTACCTCAACAGGAACATTGACTACGGACTCACAAAAATTATCTTCTCATCCCGTGTCCTTTCCCATTTCACCAGCCTCTGTCTCCTCTATTCCTTCGGCTTCTAATCCTCCTGCTGCATCACGACGAACAAGCACAAGGCAACGAAAACTAGTCACCAAATGGAACCTTCATGTCTTGGTTCAACCACCTTCTGCAATTCCACCAGTCACAATCACTCAAGCTCTCAAAGACATCAGATGGAGAAAAGCAATGCAAGAGGAAATTGACTCACTTACTCGTAATCATACATACGACCTTGTCCAACCACAACCAGGAGCTAATATTGTTGGTTGTAGATGGGTGTTTGTCATTAAACGACATCTTGATGGTTCTGTTTCTCGCTACAAAGCCCGGCTTGTTGCCAAAGGCTTTCATCAACGTCTTGGCATCGATTTTCACGACACTTTCAGCCCCGTTGTCAAGCCGGCTACAATACGTCTTGTTTTGAGTATTGCTGTCTCCCGTAATTGGCCACTTAGACAGCTTGATGTGAATAATGCTTTCTTGCAGGGCACTTTGAAAGATCAAGTTTTCATGGCGCAACCACCGGATTTCAAAGATCCACTCAATCCTGATGTTGTTTGCAAGCTTAACAAAGCCATTTATGGGCTTAAACAAGCACCAAGGGCGTGGTACAATGAGTTGAGACAGTTTTTATTAACCTTTGGCTTTCACAACTCTTTAGCCGATGCTTCTTTATTCATCTACAACAACCAAGGGGCAATCATCTACATGCTTGTATATGTGGATGATCTAGTTATTACCGGGAATCACACAGCCACTCTTGATCGGTTTATTCAATCCTTATCACTTCGTTTCTCGCTTAAAGATATGAATAATCTTTCCTATTTCTTAGGTGTTGAAGTTACTCGTGATAAACATGGAATGAAACTAACACAATCTAGGTACATTGCAGATCTTCTCCACAAGACAAACATGTTGGATGTTGCTCCAGTTTCAGTGCCTATGTGCTCAACCATTGATCTTCGAGCAAACAATGGAGCTTCACACTCTGATCCAACAGCGTATCGTGCCGTCATTGGAGCTCTTCAATACCTCTTCCTTACACGACCGGACATCACCTTCTCCGTCAACAAACTGTCACAATTCATGCATCA